>WHVC01000187.1:0-48695 GCA_015178925.1 Russula emetica | reverse complement strand
CCGCTGATGGCGTCGATAGTCACGATACATAAGATCGCCGGGTCCATCCCACTCCTCTTCACTCTCCTCGATGTCCCATTCGTCGCTATCATCACTACGATCACCGGGAACGGCCTGTAACCGATGATGTCGTGAGGCCTGAATCTCGTCCGGGTCGAGGTGTAGACGGTGAGGAGCGGCCTTGCCCTCATTCTCTCGGATGACCCCCCGAATCTCGCGGTCGACGCAAGCCTGGAGGTATGCCTGAGCTGTGGGCCAGGGACCGAGTCTATCTCTGTTGGGTGAATGAGATCGCCCCGATTAGACCCAAAAAAGGGCCACGAGACGATGGGGCCAACGTGAAGTTCTCCAGATGATCTATGTGGGTGTGAATGGAGCCCGACGCCTTTGGGTGGCATTGCATTCTGAGTGGGAGTAAGAGGGGACATGAGATTCTAATGACAAAGAAGAAGGGGTGGGAGTAGGCATCGAGGAAGGCCCAGCAGACACAGAATGCGAAGCAGTGCATCCTTGCGACGGTGGTCTATGATACAAGGAGCCTATGCTTGAAAATCGATGAGCAAAGAGGGGAAATAATGATCGAAGCAAGATTATCTAGTAGGGCCATAAGAGTTTGTGTGCCATGGACTGGTATACGGAGGACAAGGGTATGCCCTCAGCCTTGAAGTATACGTAAATCACGTGATCTCGAAAGGGGGTGCAGCGGCAAACGAACCTTGGACATAATGATATACTCGCCCCCGAGGCGATTATATGGGTTAGAGTCGTAGAAATACACATCTGGGACGGGAATGGAGGTGTAGGTGCGGATGTATTCCATAGTTGCCACTTCAGATTGGGTTTTGCGTCGCGGCATAAACCGGCGGGCAACGCGTGCGATAACAAACTCGGCCATCGCTTAATGTTACGGAATAGGCCTGAAGGGGACGATAAGCACCATGAACGGAGATGAAAATGAATGAATGAATGAACACACTTTATGGAAGGTGCCTACGATGCTCCGGGTGCGCCCATTGCGTCAGTCACACTTGGGCAGAGGGAATGAAAGAAAGCCGCGCGCACCGGAGCTCAGAAACCTGATCCTACCCACTCTACACTCCATCTTTTCCTTGATCACATCCTTCAGAATATTCCGGTCGACGTAGAAGATCGGGGCACCATGGACTGCGGAATCGGCTTTGGCTTCGCGTTTGCGATCGGCATGCTCCAGAGCCCAGTCCCATTCGATAGCGGCCGGCTTGGCATGGTTAACCGAGGTCATGTTGGGGGTGAGCGAGAACAGGGGTTGGGAAAATTTGGGCTTGGGTGTTTCCAGTGATGAGCAAGACTCCATAACTGCAGCGCCATCGTGTAACATTGGGAGTGAGGAAACGTCAGAAAAGGCTCGAACAGGGTTGATGGGCACGGTCAATGGCGATTTAGTTCACCTGAGGATTAGGAGGGGGGATGACGACAGTGGAGGGAGAGAAGGAAGCGGGTAGATAAAGGCTGGGCTGGGGGAAGTCTCGCACCCGTGATTGTATAACTCAGCCGTAGCGGAGACCGACGCGAATCACGGCGCGGCGCGGAGAATGCAACTACAACCATATGCACAGATCGCAAGCTATTAGACCATTAGGCTCTTTTGTAATTTCCTAATCCCAAATCCTGATTGGTCAGATCTTATCAGAATCGAATTATTCAACGCTGTAAGATGCTTACAGTGACATATTTAAGTATTTTTCAGCGGGCCTTGTCACAGACTCGCCGCTCGCTAATCGGGCAATATGCCTTAGTTTGGTTTGGTTTGGTTGGGGACAATCGAACGTGCTTCCGCCCCATCCCCGTAACTGGGCACACAAATCACGAGAACCGGCGTTGTGCCACGGACTACAGTAGTACTGCGACCGTGTGGCCACTACACCTTGGCACCTTGGCCGCCTTGGCACAAGCCGGAACTATAAACGGAACGTTCCGTATTATTTTCCCATGCCCTTGATTGCCCGCTCAGTCTCGTGCGCCGGAAGCGCCGGAACTTCGAGAATTCCGAACGGCATTCACTTGACCGCGTCACATGAGGGAGCTCTCTTTCCCTATTCTCCGAAAGGGAACAGTAATCTGAGCCTATCAGCTACCCCCTATCGAGTGGCCACACTTGTCCAGCTTGCAGCTCGTGATCCAAACATACCCCACCTATCAGATGTCTCTGATTACCCGAGGAGCATGGAAGCCTCATTGGAACGTCACGGCGTGTTCCATTTGGGGATTCGTGAGAAGGGAAGGGGGGAAAAAATGAATTGTCCTTCGACTGCCTGTGTCATGACTGAGAGCGCGCCAGTTCTTATGCAAGACAGTCAATATAGCTCCCTCAGGCCAAAGTCCAGAAACTCGTGGGCCCACATTCCCGGGATATGGATGTAGGGCATCTTGAGATAAGACTTAGTACAGTAAAAGTCGATGTCTACCGCGTCTGCGCCAAGTCATGCCTTGGCATCATCCTAGGCCTAGGAAGCGGCAAGCATCACGATGCTGAACCAACGGGAAGAAGCCCCAGAAACCAGAACCCAATCCGAATAGCGAAGACGAGCCTAAGCACGATAGATTCCAAGACAACATCGGAGGCTCCTTCCTGTTCAAATCCGCCCACTTGACGTGCAAACTCTACGATTGCAAGAGGATATATGCGGCAGCAAAAGTCTTAGCATTACTATACCAGTGGGTAGGAGGAAGCCAAGAGCCAAGAAAGCCCTAGACAAGGGATGACGTGACATCAAGAGCCACTAAAAGTAGTAGCACAGCCAGAAGTTCAAAGTAGGGCTAACGTTCTTTTCGTTCGCTGCCGAGAAGAAACCGCTCTCCAAGAAAGAAAAAAAAAGAAAAAAAAAGGGTGAAAGAAAATTGCGAGACGTTTGGACTCGGAATGGTGATTAAGCGCTCCTTGGTCCCAGCGCCCAGCCGGGAGAAGTGATTTATTGCACGCTTGGCGGTGTCAGTGACAAATGCTTGGGCGCGCAGTGAAGAGTGTCTCAGGCCAAGATTCACCGAGGACGCCGGGGATTTTGCACCGTGACTGACGCTCAGGCTGTTGTCACCCAATCGACGATCGGGAGTTATCGCAGTCATTGATGGTCGTCCTTATCGTCTTGTAATCGAACACCGAGAATGCCATTATGAGAACCTCGTCTTGACATTCAAAGTAAAGCAAATCAAAAAAAAAAAAAGATAATTAATAAGAACGTTAGGGAATACAAGATGGTATAGAGAAGGGCCTGGCCAAGTTGAAGTGAGAAAGCGCTATAGTACCCACATGAAATCAAGACACCTATAGTACACAAAGACGAACAAATCCGACGAGGTGAATGGATGGGAAAAAAACGCTCATAAATAAGCATAAGTAGGACTGTGAGGGGCCCTACGCATGCAAAGCAAGCGATGGGACACAATTAACACATATTCATGGCCAGTGACATACAACAGAATATTCGCACCGTTCAAACGGGGGATCGACACACTCTACGTCATCGATACGGCTCCTCAGCCACGCCAGGACATCCTGTCCCAGCACCGTACACTCGTACATTTCCAGTCTGCGCATCTTTACTGGTGTTGCGGACCCTCCAAAGGCAGATGTAGATGAGGCCGAAGGCGATGCGTTATCCGGGTTTCGAGCATCTACCATCTGGACGAGCTTTGTGACGCCATCCGAGTGTGCAGGGCATCCGCGCAACCCGAGGTGTTCTAAGAATGGACACATGACTCCAAGTCCCTCTTCTTCTGGGGCGCCAAGCATGGCGAAGAGCGGGTCGAGAGGCGTGCCGCCAACTTGTAGCATACGCAAATGGTTGAGGTCGTTCAAGAATCCCCACGAGGCAATGAGCCCTCCATAAAACGGTGGCCCGTTGGAACCGTACGCGATGGAGAGCGAGTGGATAGCCGGATGACTTGATCGCAGAACAAGGTTTGATATGCTGTCGTCGATCGGATCGCGGGCATCGATGTTCAGTGTGAGGCTGCAGAGGTTGGGAGTGACAAGAGACTCGATGAGAGAAGCCATAAGATAATGCCCGCCAAGACTGAGCGTCTTCAAATCAGGAAGTGTGGTCTGTGCTAATGGGAGTACGGGATTGAGCACCGTCGTAACGTGCAGCGCTAACTCCTCGAGCGATTTGTTATTCGAGATTATATGTAGGACTCGATCAACGGGGATGCTGGTAGTAGGTACTGTCCTCAGGTTCAAAGATCGTAAATTCGTTTTTAGCATCGGCGATGACCATTTGAACGGCGTGTATTGCAGAGTCACAGTCTCAAGCTTTGGTAAAACTACCTCCGTGTTTGGGTTGGCACTTGGGAGCCATGGCCACTCGCTGTGGTACATCGGCTCAGCGCAGGAGACTTCGAATTCCTTTAGCAGCGGAGCGGGCCCTTCAACACCACGTGTCCATTAGTATAGATTTGTCGAATCGAATTAGATGCGCGGAGGTTAAAACGTACCAGAAACTGACTTAAGCGCCTGCCATGAAGGAAATTGTCTGTCAAATCGAAAAACAAACCGTTCCCATCTGTGTATTTGCTCAACCAAGTAGTAGATGGCGATATGACCCCAGTGGGAGCTAGCTCGTGATTGGTTGCTTACGCTTGAGGCTGACGGCGGTGGCGGAGGCGGAGGCGGCAGACTAAGGCCGCCAGACCAATCATGGTGTGGCGGAGAGTGAGGAAGAATAATGGGAGGCGTCGACGGAACAATCTGAATGGAGGTGGTAGGTTGTGAGGCTTGAATTTGCACGTAATGGGTGGTTGTAAGCGCGTTATTCGAGAGAAAAGTAGGCCACTGAGATGGAGATCGTGTGCGCGACCGCGGAACAGGAGTACTCGCGGCGGCGTCTGGCACATGCAAGAAAATCTCGACGTCAAGTGGGATGCGGCTGCCGGAGCGCTCAAGCCACAGTCGAATGGTATCCGCCGAGGCATTTGGAGTTGTTACGAGGCGTATCTATAACACAACAAAGTCAGCAATGGCGAATCTGCGGGTGTGGGAGCAAAGCCACGCCGAAAACATGAGGTAGAAATAAGATACAAATTTTCCCGTGGGGAAGCCGAGGAATGGCTAGGAACATGAGCCAAACATGCTCTACGCGTGTTTACGGGCCTGCAATTACTGCATCGGGAGAGAAGTCGTAGCCAAAGAGGCAAGATGACTGAGTCCAGAGCCGTCCACCGAGAGGGACCCACGACAATGTTCTGGGCTCATGATCGATGACCGAAAGCCAACTTATGGGCAGGTCGTGCACGAGCGGTGGACCACACAACTGCACGGTTGGCAAATGACTTGAACCATAATAGGATGGCTGTAGACCAGTGAGGAGCACTCACGGTCATACATGCGATAAAGCGATAGAGTTGGATGGCTCAGTTGGGAAATGATGTTCTGAAAATGTCCAAGCTTGGCCCGCAAGGCTCCCACGAAGAAAAATCATGAAGGAAAAGCAGACTGCGATGGGTACCACACCTTTGACCATAGTTTCGGCATCGATAACGCCAGACGCCTCCATTGCGAGCAGACTGATGAAAGAATCCATGCGCAACACGGATACTCGTCGAAGTTCATCATGAAAATGAGACGCAGGAGTTCAGCGGGAAGCCTCCGGATAGGTGACACGTATGCGAGAGTGCGGGAAATCTTCTCCTCCAAAGCTGCGCGTTCGCGCTGGAGTTGTTTGACGGTGCAGCGGGAGTCTGCCACTATCTGAGCCAGTTGAGCTTCGGCGGCTTCGATCTTGCGGTCGAAGTCGGCGAGAGAAGGAGCTGCTCTCGTTGAGGAGACGGCGGGCATCGGCGAGAGAGGCGGGCGTGGGTGGCTCGCATGGAAAGGGATTGAAGGACATGGTGGGAAGATGAGAGATGGGCAAGGGGAGAAGACGGAATAGTGGCGAGGTGAGGGCCTTGAGGACTCATGTAATGTAGCCAGGGGCAGATGACCTGTTTGTTCTCTTTCAACACCTTCAGCTTTCCTTTCCCGCGGCACTCAACAGTCCTCCATTCCTCCTCGCTTCCCTCCCTCTCTTTTTTCCCCTCCCTGGCCCCCGCCACAGCGACACTCGGAGTATGACTATTCACCCATCTGGCACCACTGACACCCGCTATCACCCTGTTTCGAGGCACAAAAGAGCTCCCGGGGCCAGGCAAGCGCCGAACGGACAGGTCCGGAAGGAGTTGGTGGAGATACGGAGATATCTATATTTCAAAGATTGATAGAGGAGAGAATGGCGACGGAAGGATGGAGTCGGTGAAATACATAGAGTATACGGTATTACACAGCACGGTAGCTGACTGGAGGTATAACACGGCACCCTCCGAATCCCCCCCTTGCAGACTCTATTTCTTTCCAGCTTCGATAACATCTCCGTTCTTACATGCAATGATTTTTATTTTTGAAGCCGTGATATGTTCGTTCGATTCCATTTTGAACGACGCATTTTTCACTAGGAACGTCCACACGTCATCGCACAATCGGTAGGTGTGAAGATGACCCTAGTTGCACTATGGGTAGCTGAACCACGAAAAGTGTAAGGTGACGTGCCTTTAAAGTGGTCTTTGTCTTGACTTGCTTGACCATGGTGTCTGCGAGGGACTTGTCAAACTATAAAGAGAAGTTATACACGACGCTCAGAGTGCGAGTCAGTCTCGAGCACCTGCTGCAAAACCTTCATAGCAAGCTGTGGAGTGATCGCACCACTGGTGATGAGTTCATCAAGGGAGTCGGTGAGGGCCATTCCGATACTAAACCGCCACGGCGTCTAACATGGGAAGAGATGAACAAGAACGACGTACGATGAACCGCGGTAAAACTCATAATATGCCGAGGCCATGACTCGAGCTTCTATATCAGGTGCAGGAAACTTGGAGGATATCTGTCCAGAAACGGGGACGATGGTGTCCTTCCTGTGGTCAAGCGAATCGCTGATGGCGATGATAACGCTGGTAACAACAGTTGCGGGCTACTCTGTGGCGGTGCCGAGGAGAGGTGTGACTACATGTGACTCGACAATGTCGATGTGATTAGTCAGCACTCAGCACTATCTTAACTTACCCTGCTCCCTGCTGGGCACATACGTATTCCTGCTTTGCTCTCTCATGTCATCTTCCCCTCATCCACAACCTCAAGACCAGTCAACTAGCGTGGCTCCGAATTTAGAACACACAGAGATACGGAGTTCACATCGCAGTAGGGACTACAGGTCTAATACACTGGGTGACTTCTCTGGCAGGGAAGAGACTGGATTTCATAGAGAACAGCGACAAACCGGTAATCGTCGGCCTCGACGTAAACCGAGAGGTTCGAATGCTGATGAACCACACACTCCACACTCCACCATCGTGACCTCTGAACACGAAGCAGCAACTCTCCATCCCCAATCCGACCGAACAGTATCTGCGGGTCGTTCACCTGCATCTGCTCGCATGCCATCAAGAAACCGAAATCGTCTTCCTAATGGCCGGACTGTCACCTCGCAAGCCCAGGACGTGAAGCCGCCCGCATCAGGACAATCGGGGCAATGGCGCCGATCAAAACCGGCTGGTAGTGGGTCTAAGGCGGATGCACTGACCCCAACTAGTGGTCCAAACTCACAACGCAGGCGCAGTAAAGTGCCCACTGGAGACGACCTCACGTCCATACTCACATTTTCACTCTCCAACCCACCATTCCCGGAATGCATGATCTGTTTCAATCCGATTCGACCAGAACAACGTACGTGGTCGTGTTCACCCAGCGAGGAGAAAGAAGCGCAGTCATGTTGGAACACCTTCCATCTCAAATGTGTTCAATCATGGGCAGAGAAAAGCGTGAAGGACATGGAGGAGGCCTGGAGAGCACGCGGAGAGGAAAAGAAGGGGGAATGGAGGTGCCCAGGATGTCAGTCGAAGCGCGAGATCGTACCGCAAAGATACTGGTAAGTCGTTATCGTTAGAGTATATGCGCATACATGTACTCATGTGATACGGGGCGCAGGTGCTTCTGCGGTTCGGCACAGGACCCCAAGCCTCCCCGATTAGCCACTCCTCATTCTTGCGGGAATTCGTGCTCGCGCAGTCGGGTTTGTGATCACCCCTGCCCTCTTCCTTGCCACCCTGGGCCCTGTTCTCCATGCATGATCACCATTCAGAACCCGTGTCACTGTGGCAGGGACGTCATCGCACTTGTGTGCTCTCGGGCGAACCCGACAACTGGCGGAAAGGTCGGTTTACTCGCCAGTAGGTCTTGCGGCCGCAAATGCGGGAAGCCTTTATCTTGTCGAAACCACGTCTGTCCGGAACTTTGTCATGACAGCGAATGTCCTCCATGCTCAATAACCGAACAAGCAAGGTGTTGGTGTGGCAAAGAGGCGAGAGTGCTCGCTTGTGGTGAAGGCGATGCCAGAGAATGCAACATTCTCACGGCGGATGGTGAAGAGTCGTGGACTGGGAAGTTTGGCTGTAACAAGGCATGCGAGAGGTTTGTATTTCTGTTCTCTTTGATCTGCTGCGATAGTAAAGCATTCTCCAGGCCCTTCGTCTGTGGTAATCATAAATGTTCAAAGACGTGCCATCCACCCTCACTTATAGCCCCCGAGTGCCCTTATTCTCCCTCAGTCGTTACTCACTGTCCATGCGGCAAACACTGTCTTTCTGACGCAGCCGCCCGATCCTATTTCAGTGATAACACGAAGCTCGTTCGCACGACCTGTACTGATCCGGTTCCAACGTGTTTGTCTCTGTGCGAGAGATCACTCGAAGGGTGTACGCATTCCTGCCAAGCATCATGCCATACTGGTCCATGTCCTCCGTGTGAGGTCACACTTGTCCGGCCATGTCGCTGTGGGGCAACACCGCGTTCCCTCATCTGCAGTACCGCGACGGCCGAGACAGAATCAACCGCATTCCTTTGCAATAAACCTTGTGGTGCGCTGCGCGCATGTGGACACCATCAATGTACTCGACTGTGCTGTCCGCTAGCTAATCTTACGAACCCGACTAGCAAGGGCAAGAAGAAAACCGTCAGTAATAGTGTCGGTACAGATTTTGTAGACGTGGATGGTTGGCATCTATGCGATTTCGTATGTGGAAAGACGCTGAACTGTGGGAATCATCGTTGTGAGGAGCGAGACCATAGAGGATCCTGTCCACCTTGTCTTCAAAGCTCGTTTGAAGAGGTATGCTACGATCCCTCCTTATCGATTGTATTTACGTCATCTACAGATTATTTGTCATTGTGGACGCACTGTACTGGAGCCCCCGGTACCATGCGGGACCGCGATACAATGCTCTTACCCATGTGCGCGGCCCCCTCCTCCATGTGGACATCCGAAGGCGCCTCATCTCTGCCATGATGATCCGACGCCATGTCCCCCATGCGTCTTTCTGACAGAAAAGCTTTGTGCATGTGGAAAGACGATGGTCAGCAATATCCGTTGTTCACAGGAAAAGGTCTACTGTGGTAAGCCATGTGGGCGACCCCTCGGATGTGGATTCCATCCGTGCGAACAACTCTGCCATGCCGATGCTTGTGCGCCATGTACGACCATCTGCGGAAAACCGCGGAAGCTCTGGTTAGTTCTCGCTTTGTCAATTCTCGATGTAACTTTTGGAGTTTACTCAGGCGCTTTTAGTCTTCCAGCACTACATCCATGCACTCTCCCTTGTCACGCCCCCTCCGTTTGTCCAGAAGTCGAGCCGTGCAGCGCAACAATTACGGTCACTTGCCCGTGTGAACGTATATGTCAATCCGTGGTGTGTGGGCGGAGCACCTCAAGACCAGCTGGGCGCGAGGCTTCCCTTACCCCACACTGTACGAATGAGTGCGAGATAGCGAAACGCAACGCTCGTCTCGCTGAAGCGCTTGGCATCAATTCTGACATTCACAAAACGAATCGCAACATTGTGTATTCGGACGAACTCGTGGCCTTTGCCAGGCATAACGGAAAATTCGTCGAGCTCGTGGAAAAGACGTTTGCTGAGTATGTACTCGAGATCTGATCGTCCACCAGGAGCAAGAGCAACTAACACGTGAAATAACATAGGTTCGTGTCGTCTGACAAGAGTGTACAAGTCCTGCCCCCTATGCCCGAGTCCAAACGCAACTTCGTTCACAATGTGAGTTTCTCTCCAAACCTTTCATATGGCAATTGTCATTCTGAGACCCTCTCAGCTTGCGAGTATTTATCGGATGGACACACAAATGGTCGACCGCGAGCCTCATCGCAGCGTACAGCTAATTCGCCGCATCGACACACGCGTACCCGCGAACCTCCTCTCACAAGCTTCTGCTACTACGGGCAACACGCTCGGAAAGCTTGCTGACTTGCGTGCACCAGCACGTGTTCTTCCCGCTGCCGCTCCTGCAAGCTCCGGCCCACCAAGAGCCAACAGAGGTTGGAATTCAGTCCTCACAACTCCGCCGCCTGGTGGGAACCCTCCACTTGTGGCTCCGAACGCTAATAGTCTCTCAACACGGACAAGCGCAGTTGGACCGGAGCGCATATCCCGCTCTTCTACACCCTCCCAGTCGCTCGCTCAGCCTGTGGTAACGACAACAGCAACAGCAGCGTCCAGCAGCAATGCAGTACCTGACAACTGGGAGGATGATTCTTAGGTCATGGATTGTTATAGCAGTTGGAAGTTTGGAGGTTGTAGGTTAATTGCCTCGAAATATCATATTTTACGACCTCTATTGTCACACCCACGACTGCACCGGGTCCGATCGGACGTATCACGGCGAGATACGGCATTGCTTTGAGTCACCTCTTTCCAAGCATCGACCCGAATTAGATGTCCTCTTATTTACCGGGCACTTCTGAACGTGGTGGCTTTCGGGCTGGGAGTACTAGAAGGCGAGAATATCAACAGGAACGTTACTGTAGGTCCGATGTTCCGAGCCAGGGTCAGCAAAACGGCATTTGGCCTTTACAGATTGCAAAGTTAGTGAGTGAAACTAATTTTGTGCTTAGGTGTGGTACTGTAAGTCGTGAGAATCCCACTGACGAATACTGTTTTGCTCTTTTGTTGATAAGCCGAGTTTAACTCGCGCGAGTCTAGAGAACTAGATACGGCGAGCTGGGCGAGGTAGCACGCGAGGAAAAGGGCAGCAAAAGGACTGTCGCGCAGCGAACAGAAAGATCGAGCAGGGGCAAGAGAGAACGCGAGAGCAACGCGGGGAGGTTTCGAGAAGACCAGACTGGATGTCATTTCGCTCAGCGCACACCACACTATTTATCTACTTACATGTTATTGTACTACGAGCTCCAGGCAATGTAGCTATAACTGTAAGCCAAGTGAGACGCGTCGTCCATGAGAGCGCGAAGAGATGTGAGATAGAGTTAAAAAGGGTCGAGCACGCGAGGGTGCAATGGCCGTCGCGTTTGCTATTGTAGGACGTGCATGAGTGAGACAATGAGGACAATGGGGAAAGGGAAAGAATAGAGATGAGACATGAAGAAATGGGGTGGTACAGTAAATGGGCGCGAAGCCCACGAGGGGTCCAAAAATTGGTTTTTTGGGCCGTTTCCAGACGAAGCCTAGGCTGGGACGCAGCGGTGCATGCAGGTGCACGAGCCTCGATGCGGCAATTGAAAAATCCGCCAGAGTACTGATCAGATGCGCCCATGTATAGACTCGGAATGTGACATCGAATTCGACGGTTCTTTGATACTAACTTAGTGAAAGTCGGTGCTACGATAGTAGTCCCTTACGTGTCCGAGTCTGAGCTGGTGTCGATCCGAAAAAAAAAACTTTTGTGAGTCGCAAGGGATCATCGATCATTGAGGGGGACAGATCGAGACGTGGGGCGAATCTGGATCTGATCTGGAAACATCGTGACCACGTGCCCATCATGCCGCGACGGATTGGCCATCTTCCGCTACTGTAGTGAGTCAAAAAACCACCCGGATGTGTCAGCTGGCCTCGATTCTCAGGCAGTTGGTTCCGTCTCTGTGCTGACTCTGGATAGTAAATGTTGTCCGTGACTGTATATGGTAGATATGCTTACTTCCCACCTCCGTTGCTGTTCAGTTGTAATCCCAAATTGCTAAGTGTGACAGCCGTCAATTTGTTTTGGTTCTGAATCCCAAGGAAGCCTGAGGGCTATGCCTGCGCAAGTGCTGTAACATGGCGGCGACCCCCATATAACTATGTGAGACTTTTGTGCCCACACTGGCCCCGCAGTCACGGTTGAGCTAACTCGGAACAACGAATGCACATAATGAGAAACCTACGCGTACACTCGTTGCCAGTGTAGTACACTCAGCACTGGCACTAACTTACTAGTCAAGCTACTGATAGGGCTGCGCACCGTCCGTATTAGTACGGCTGTAAGCGAGAGTGAGGTAAAGACCCCTCAGGGGGACGCTGATGATGAGGTCAAGATGGATCCGAGTCGCGGATGGATCACGGATGCTCGTCACGATGGCGGTGGTGAACGTTGTGGAAGGAATCTAAGAGTGCGTTCGGCGCAAATGTTTCCGCTGCGCGGCATCAGCCTAAAGTTCGAAATCGGGGAGAGTGCGGAAATCTGCGGGAAAATGACCGTTCGGCGTCACTTTTTTCAAAAAAATGCGGGTGCGGAATAGTGCGGGTGCCCTGCCAAATTTCGAAACAGGTCTGGACCTGTTTCGAACTTTGTTGTCGCACCCGCGCGCGTGACGATATCTCACCTGGAAGTAGGGCTACAAATAATACATCGCTTTATGTCCCTCCGAGAGCTAAACTTAATTTTTGAGCTTCTTCATATAATGGAGAAGGTAAGATTTGTGCGCTGCCTTAGTATTAATGTGGAGGCTCCGTACAATTTTTTTGGATTCCATTAATGTGCGGGGGTCAGCGTGCAAGTAGTAGGGAGTGTGAAGCGACGCAGCTGGTCGCGCAAGCCTCCGCGGAATACAGAAACTTGAAGGGATACCAGTCTAGGTCGGATACGCGTGGGAATTGCGCAGCTAAGGCCGCGCGTGGGTGCAGCGATGCTGGGAACAGGAAGGAAAGGCTGCACTGAGCCGGAAGAATGGCAATCGATGCTGGTCGCGCACGCCTGTGCGCGCTTTGCTACTTCGCGACTGGGGCCGCACTGAGCTACTTTACGCTCCTCCGGAATTGCTAAGGCCGCGGACGCGTGCGGCACACTCGGGAGGGCGAGGGAGAGCCATACTGAGCTCTATGGAGTCGAGTCACTCGAGGGGGAAAGGGGGAAATCTGTTCTTTTTCTCTATAATGTAATTACATGAGCTATATAGTAGGGTGACAGTCCAAGGGACTGTAGTAAGGTACAAAGGAAACCAAAACACTACAAATGGTCTAGGAATGATGCCACTGCCCGAGCGCGAGAAAGCGCCGGAAAGCGTGCTGGAGAGTGTGAGGTGAGTGCTGTGAGCATCGCGGCCGGAGTACATGCATGCTCTGGGGGCTCCGGCGTATCAGCGTCGTGCTAGGTAAGGGGGTGTCGAGCGTGGAGACTCAGAGTTGGTGGCCACGCCAGGAACTCTCCTAGATGCTCAGTATCATGGTGCGTTGGTGGCTGCACGCACTCTTCGGCGCCCTTGCGAGTTGTCCGTGTGTCGTCCTTCCCTTGACTGTGTCACTGTTGGGGTTACACACGTTAAGAGGAGCTTGCGCGGCGCGTGTCTTGCGCTACAGGGAGAGTTGGATTAAACGATGGAAGGTGACGAGCGCAGTCTCACATATCAAGTCACACTACTCACGTGTTGTAACGCTTTGTCATAAATCCAGACGACTCGGAAAATTTATATCTATTGGGCGTTCGGTAAAAAAGAACTTTTCGAAAACTACGAAAACGTTGCCGCTGTCGACAGGGTGGTCGACAGCGAAAATTTGCGACAAAATTCCGCGAGTCAAAATGCGCCGAACGCACTCTAAGTTATGGCCAATCCCTGCGGCCGTCGGACTCGGCGGCCCGGAGCGCCCGTCCCTACTCAACATGAAGTTTTGGACGTCATGGTTCGGTTCCAACGTTCATTCAGTAGCCTCAAGACGACAGACTGACGACAGCAAATCCAGCCATTGCCAGCATGTCTAGCCAGCCAGTGCCAGCAAGTCCAGCCAGTGCCCTTCCAGACTGCTAGCGGCACAAGACGGAACATCGAGGCAGTTCCGAGTCCCCTCTTTCTGACCCTCTAACCCCCTCTTCTTCCCCATCTTTGTTCCTTCCCCCCCAGACTACGAAACTTCGCAGTCATGCGGTAATAGTACGCCCCCTTTTTATCCGTCTTAGTTTCTTGATAACCCTTCTCTTCCTTCCCATTCTGCTGAGCCTGGCAAAAGAAGTGATGATGGACAGGTTGATCATAACACGCTCAGGCTAGTGAGCCTGGGCCCGAATCATCCGGGCCTCTCTCTGACCCCGCACTCTAACACGGACGTACGACTCAGTTCTTCACTTTAAAGGGGGTTTTTTTTTTCGATTCCATTTACGTGCACCTCGGGGTACATAACCCCATGTAGCATTGTCTTTACGATTTAAACTACTATACTTTAAAGGTTAACCGGCATGATGCGCAACCTAAGAATCCCCGTGCAACACTATATCCTCTTCACAAAGACGAATCATCGATAACTTGACCTATAAAGGAACATTTTAAGTATCAACGCAGCTTCGATTCCCTTCATGGTTTCATGCTTGGAGCTAGGTACCCTAGGGTATACTCCCGAAAACAACTAATGTAAGAATCATCGGCTCTCCGCCTCCCTTCTTTTTCTGTGCGCCCCAAGATCGGGACGCGCCACCTCAGGGGTTCCATTCCCAGCTCTCCTAGTGTGCGGCGTCTCCGCAACCATAAAGCAGAATTTACGACTGAATGCTCTACTGACAGGTGCCGTCAATCAGTGTCCAGGGAATCCTAGGATTAACGACGAAGCTGTCATCCGGCCTCAGATCCACTGTAATCGCATCGACTTGTCGGACCGGAAACGCTTCACCAGGAAATACATGCCCATGGGGCTGCAGTGAAGGACCCCACTTTTTTTTTTGATTCCATTTACGTGCACCTCGGGGTACGTAACCCCATGTAGCACTGTCTTTACAATTTAAACTACTGAATATATGGACCAGTTGCAACTATTTACTAAGTGCAGGACCCGACTTATAAATGAGCGAGCCACCGACCATTGAAACCTGTCTCTTCCCCTCCCACTCCTGACTGGGCTAGTATATCTCCGTTCGCTCTGAGTATTTGGCCTTCAGACTCTTCGACTCATGTTGAACGTCACGTACAACATACCCGAATTGGGTCCCCCAGTCATTTACTCTGTGAGACTTAGCGTCCTACTGCTTACAGCTCTCGCACTTCCATTCATCTTCCCCCTGATCTTCCGGAAAACCATTAAAGACAAACACGGACACCCTATTCCTCCCGGGCCTCCAATTCGGTATTATCTTCTTCGTCGTCACCCTGAGCGCGCTCTACGAGCCTGGTCAAGGACTTATGGGCCACTCTTCTCTCTCTGGATGGGCGACCAACTCTTTGTTGTGATTTCGGATGCGCGCATCGCTAAGGACTTGTTGGTCTCCAACAGCGCAATCTTTTCCAGTCGCAAGCAATATTTTATCAAGTGTCAGACGATACTTCGTGGCCGTGGCATCACTGTAACTGCATATAATGACAAATGGTAAGTTACAGGAGAGCGATGTCCGATGCCAGGTTAATGACGTTTTATTGATAGGCGAAAGGACCGCAGGATTGCTGCGCAGGTGCTCACCCCCAAGGCCATTCAAGGATATGCCCCTTTCTTTGATTACGAAGCCCACATCTTAGTTCGATCAATGTATAACGAAACGGAGATGGGAAGAAAAGCAATTGACCCTGCGCACTTTGCTGCTCGCTATGCATTGAAGTATGTACCACGTGCATCGTCTTCACATGGACGTGGGATTCTCACATATGTAATGTGTTGCTTACAGTAACATGCTCACAATATCATTTGGGACACGTACTGATTCCACGGTCGATCCTCTGGTAGAGCGCGCACTATCCTTGGCCACGGAATATATGGATCTTACTGGTAAATTTCCCCCTCCTCACTTAGACCGATCAATCCCCTGACCAAGGGCTATCACAGGTCCATTATCAAACATTGTTGACTTCTTTGAACCACTTCAGTGGATTCCCACTACTACGCGATCACGTGCCCGTCGGCTCCATAATGGGATTATGGAAGTTTACAGCGCCATGATCATGCGAGTGAAAGCTCGCATGGAAGCCGGAGAAGATGTGCCAGACTGTCTCATTAAGACGCTCCTACTGACTCAAGAGCAAGAAAAGCTGGATTGGGAGGATTTGTGCTTTACGGCGAACGCGTTCAACCTTGGAGGCATCCATTCGGTATCGATAAACTATACTTATTGCCTCACAGGAGATCGGCTAATCTAGGCATTGCTGTTTATAGACTTTGAGTCTTATCCTGTGGTTCCTGGCTATTATCTCGTCACGCCCAGAAGTTCAAGCCCGAGCCCATGCGGAACTTGACAGCGTGGTTGGCCGAGATGGTTGGCCAAGTGCAGAGGACGAGCAACACCTTCCGTACATCCGAGCCATCATCAAGGAGGTACGCTACGAAACTCCGGCAAGTTATTGTCTCCTTCTCAATCGCAATCTGTATCCTTAGGTGGAGCGCACTCGCGCGCCGTTTTGGATACCACCGCCGCACTGTTCAACAGAGGACTTTGTGTACAACGGGATGTACATCCCAAAGAACACAACGGTCATCCTTAATTGTTATGGAATACATCACAATGAGGAGAGGTATCCGGATCCGTACGCACCACCTATCTTCGCTTGATCTCATTCAACTTTAATGCTGACAAGTGCGCCCCCCCACGACAGATTCGCTTTCAAACCTGAGCGCTTCCTAGGCGACACATTGAGTTGTGCTGAATCGAGCAACCTCCCTAACGCAATGGACCGGGACCATTGGGCGTTCGGCGCAGGGTGCGTAAAAAGTGTTTCCTGCGTTCTACCAGCCATCGCCGTTTTTTCCTCGCTGACTTTCTGACTTTTTGTTCGAATTCGCCGCAGCCGTCGCATATGTCCAGCCATTCATGTCGTAGAAAGGGAGCTGTGTCTGGCCATTTCGCGGTTGCTTTGGGCGTTCGAAATCCGACCGCTACCCGATGAGCCCATATCTCTGGATGGATACAGCGGCGAGTCGTCACGCAGGCCGGATCCGTATCGCATCACTCTCACGCCTAGACATGATAGGGTGCAGGCGCTGCTTGAGGCAGAAGAGGAAGTCACGCTGATGAAATTCTGGAAAGGCAAATGATACGCGGCTATCGTTAGGAAGACTTTCATATTTCCTTTATGCATGATTGGGTGCAGGTGCTGCTTAAGGTGGAAGAGGAAGCCACGCTGATGAAACTATGAACCACACGAGCAAAGCTTGTGCCAGACATGAAAGCTTGCGCTTGACGGTACACCTCATATGGGCACAGTTACTTAGTTTCCAGATCTGTTGCCGTTGTAGTTGTTGTTGTTCCTTGTAATCTACAAATCCCAGATGGCTGAGTGTGAGTCAATCTGCTATAAATTCCTACAAGCTGGAGGCGTGTGCTGGATGCAAGGGGAGCGAGCTTGTCATTCCTAAGTAAGGGCAAGGCTTGAGCAAGTGCTGTACTGAGGGGATTTGACTTTCTGACCTGTGAGGATCCTTCGGCACTGGCAGTTGAGATGAGAGATGAGTTCACCAAGAGAAAACTACCTGCACATGCCAGAATTCGGAGGGTTAATGCAATGGGGGAAAATATGATACCATCTAGAATACCTGTCGGCAAGGGATGGTTTCATTGGAGGCCTCACGACTTACTAGTAATGTGGTCATAGCTCTCGCGTAAACAAATGAAGCTCCTTGGTCAGCATGCTTCTCTGTTTCATAGGATTGCCCCTACTGTAGGCCCTTAATAACAGCAGACAGGCACATTAGTGACGAAGGCCGCTGGAAGCTGAGTCTTCCGCGAGTTTTGACCGGATGCGCGCATTGCCTGAGAATAGGAAACACCAAAGTCGACTTTGCTTTGATAGTGGAAGTCCATGTTTAGATCCTTAATGATTACAGACCTGATGGGGATATTAAGGCTCCACCAGGTCCTCCGCCGCGGGCCCGTGACTTTTGACTACAGTAGTAGTAGATACGTGCACATTGCCGATGAAACAGGAACTGCCGACTCGGAAGTGGATATTGGTTTGATAGTAGAGATAGTCTTCGATACTCGAGAGGGAGAGGTCGGTTCCATGTTTATAAATATGCTAGACCCGGCCAGTGTCGACCGGGAAACACTGGTGAACGAATTGGGGCCCGGGGACTCCCGGACTGACTGTAAAATATGTATTAGGGTTCAATCACTGTAAATAATCATACTGTAATGTTAGCACGGAACACAATTCCGCTCGTTACGATTGCAGTATAGACTTGTAAGATCCGAAAAGCACGGCGGTCTGTTGTAGTTCTGTTGTTCTCATTGTTGAAAATTTTGACTGTTCCGGTTCCGATTCATACGTTCCTGACCGGCCCGGCAGTGACACGGAATTGCCCAGCCATGTCCGTTGAAACGGAACCGACAATGATTGAAAGTTGAACGTTGAACGTATGATCACGCGGGGTAGAGAAGACGAAATGGCGCCCCCATAGGGACTTCCGGGGGCGCGAGCTCGGCAGACATGCGATGGGCGCACGAGGTGTGGTCCGTGGTCGATCGGCCGCTCTTGATAAAACACTGTACAGATAAGAGTGCGTTCGGCGCAAATGTTTCCGCGCGCAGCGTCAGCCAAAAGTTCGAAATCGGGGAGAATGCGGAAATCTGCGGAAAGTTGACCGTTTAGCGTCACTTTTTTCGAAAAAATGCGGGTGCGGAATAGTGCGGGTGCCCTGCCAAATTTCGGAACAGGTCCAGACCTGTTTCGAAAGAAGTTGTCGCACCCGCACGCGTGACGTGACGTCCAGTTACAGCTCTGTAACACGATAGATTACCTGTTATCTAGATATGTAGCGATCACGGCATTAGCCGATATCTCACGCTCATACTCTGTGTACTTTACAGTAAATACTTGGAAGTAGGGCTACAAATAATACATTGCTTTATGTCCCTCCGAGAGCTAAACTTACTTTTTGAGCTTCTTCATATAATGGAGAAGGTAAGATTTGTGCGCTGCCTTAGTATTAATGTGGAGGCTCCGTACAATTTTCTTGGATTCCATTAATGTGCGGGGCCCGGGGTCAGCGTGCAAGTAGTAGGGAGTGTGAAGCGACGCAGCCGGTCGCGCAAGCCTCCGCGGAATACAGAAACTTGAAGGGGTACCCGTCTAGGTTGGATTCGCGTGGGAATAGCGCAGCTAAGGCCGCGCGTGGGTGCAGCGATGCTGGGAACAGGAAGGAAAGGCTGCACTGAGCCGGAAGAATGGCAATCGATGCTGGTCGCGCACGCCTGTGCGCGCTTTGCTACTTCGCAACCAGGGCCGCACTGGGCCACTATACGCTCCTCCGGAATTGCTAAGGCCGCGGACGTGTGCGGCACACTCAGGAGGGCGAGGGAGAGCCATACTGAGCTCTATGGAGTTGACTCACTCGAGGGGGAAAGGGGGAAATCTGTTCTTTTTCTCTATAATGTAATTACATAAACTATATAGTAGGGTGACAGTCCAAGGGACTGTAGTAAGGTACAAAGGAAACCAAAACACTACAAATGGTCTAGGAGTGATGCCACTGCCCGAGCGCGAGAAAGCGCCGGAAAGCGTGCTGGAGAGTGTGAGGCGAGTGCTGTGAGGATCGCGGCCGGAGTGCATGAATTTCCACATGCTCTGGGGGCTCCAGCGTATCAGCGTCATGCTAGGTAAGGGGGTGTTGAGCGTGGAGACTCAGAGTTGGTGGCCACGATGGTGCGTTGGTGGCTGCACGCACTCTTCGGCGCCCTTGCGAGTTGTCCGTGTGTCTTCCTTCCCTTGACTGTGTCACTGTTGGGGTTACACAGGTTCTGAGGTGTTTGCGCTACAGGGAGAGTTGGGTTGGACGATGAAAGGTAACGAGCGGAGTCTCTCACATATCAAGTCACTACTCACGTGTTGTAACGCTTCGTCATAAATCGAAACGACTCGGAAAGTCTATATCTATTGGGCGTTCGGTATAAAAGAACTTTTCGAAAACTACGAAAACGTTGCCGCTGTTGACAGGGTGGTCGACAGCGAAAATTTGCGACAAAATTTCGCGAGTCAAAATGCGCCGAACGCACTCTAAGTTATGCTAGTTATGGCCAATCCCTGCGGCCGTCGGACTCGGCGGCCCGGAGCGCCCGTCCCTACTCGACATGAAGTTTTGGACGTCACGGTTCGGTTCCAACGTTCATTCAGTAGCCTCAAGACGACAGACTGACGACAGCAAATCCAGCCATTGCCAGCAAGTCTAGCCAGCCAGTGCCAGCAAGTCCAGCCAGTGCCCTTCCAGACTGCTAGCGGCACAAGACGAAACATCGAGGCAGTTCCGAGTCCCCTCTTTCTGACCCTCTAACCCCCTCTTCTTCCCCATCTTTGTTCCTTCCCCCCCTCTTCTCCCAGACTACGAAACTTCGCAGTCATGCGGTAATAGTACGCTCCCTTTTTATCCGTCTGAGTTTCTTGATAACCCTTCTCTTCCTTCCCATTCTGCTGAGCCTGGCAAAAGAAGTGATGATGGACAGGTTGATCATAACACGCTCAGGCTAGTGAGCCTGGGTCTGAATCATCCGGGCCTCTCTCTGACCCCGCACTCTAACACGGACGTACGACTGAGTTCTTCACTTTAAAGGGGGTTTTTTTTTTCGATTCCATTTACGTGCACCTCGGGGTACATAACCCCATGTAGCATTGTCTTTACGATTTAAACTACTCTTTAAAGGTTAACCGGCATGATGCGCAACCTAAGAATCCCCGTGCAACACTATATCCTCTTCACAAAGACGAATCATCGATAACTTGACCTATAACGGAACATGTTAAGTATTAACGCAGCTTCGATTCCCTTCATGGTTTCATGCTTGGAGCTAGGTACCCTAGGGTATACTCCCGAAAGTAACTAATGTAAGAATCATCGGCTCTCCGCCTCCCTTCTTTTTCTGTGCGCCCCAAGATCGGGACGCGCCACCTCAGGGGTTCCATTCCCAGCTCTCCTAGTGTGCGGCGTCTCCACAGCCATAAAGCAGAATTTACGACTGAATGCTCTACTGACAGGTGCCGTCAATCAGGGCCCAGGGATCCTAGGATCAACGACGAAGCTGTCATCCGGCCTCAGATCCACTGTAATCGCATCGACTTGTCGGACCGGAAACACTTCACCAGGAAATACATGCCCATGGGGCTGCAGTGAAGGACCCCACTTTTTTTTTTGATTCCATTTACGTGCACCTCGGGGTACGTAACCCCATGTAGCACTGTCTTTACAATTTAAACTACTGAATATATGGACCAGTTGCAACTATTTACTAAGTGCAGGACCCGACTTATAAATGAGCGAGCCACCGACCATTGAAACCTGTCTCTTCCCCCTCCCACTCCTGACTGGGCTAGTATATCTCCGTTCGCTCTGTGTATTTGGCCTTCAGACTCTTCGACTCATGTTGAACGTCACGTACAACATACCCGAATTGGGTCCCCCAGCCATTTACTCTGTGAGACTTAGCGTCCTACTGCTTACAGCTCTCGCACTTCCATTCATCTTCCCCCTGATCTTCCGGAAAACCATTAAAGACAAACACGGACACCCTATTCCTCCCGGGCCTCCAATTCGGTATTATCTTCTTCGTCGTCACCCTGAGCGCGCTCTACGAGCCTGGTCAAGGACTTATGGGCCACTCTTCTCTCTCTGGATGGGCGACCAACTCTTTGTTGTGATTTCGGATGCGCGCATCGCTAAGGACTTGTTGGTCTCCAACAGCGCAATCTTTTCCAGTCGCAAGCAATATTTTATCAAGTGTCAGACGATACTTCGTGGCCGTGGCATCACTGTAACTGCATATAATGACAAATGGTAAGTTACAGGAGAGCGATGTCCGATGCCAGGTTAATGACGTTTTATTGATAGGCGAAAGGACCGCAGGATTGCTGCGCAGGTGCTCACCCCCAAGGCCATTCAAGGATACGCCCCTTTCTTTGATTACGAAGCCCACATCTTAGTTCGATCAATGTATAACGAAACGGAGATGGGAAGAAAAGCAATTGACCCTGCGCACTTTGCTGCTCGCTATGCATTGAAGTATGTAGCACGTGCATCGTCTTCACATGGACGTGGGATTCTCACATATGTAATGTGTTGCTTACAGTAACATGCTCACAATATCATTTGGGACACGTACTGATTCCACGGTCGATCCTCTGGTAGAGCGCGCACTATCCTTGGCCACGGAATATATGGATCTTACTGGTAAATTTCCCCCTCCTCACTTAGACCGATCAATCCCCTGACCAAGGGCTATCACAGGTCCATTATCAAACATTGTTGACTTCTTTGAACCACTTCAGTGGATTCCCACTACCACGCGATCACGTGCCCTTCGGCTCCATAATGGGATTATGGAAGTTTACAGTGCCATGATCATGCGAGTGAAAGCTCGCATGGAAGCCGGAGAAGATGTGCCAGACTGTCTCATTAAGACGCTCCTACTGACTCAAGAGCAAGAAAAGCTGGATTGGGAGGATTTGTGCTTTACGGCGAACGCGTTCAACCTTGGAGGCATCCATTCGGTATCGATAAACTATACTTATTGCCTCACAGGAGATCGGCTAATCTAGGCATTGCTGTTTATAGACTTTGAGTCTTATCCTGTGGTTCCTGGCTATTATCTCGTCACGCCCAGAAGTTCAAGCCCGAGCCCATGCGGAACTTGACGGCGTGGTTGGCCGAGATGGTTGGCCAAGTGCAGAGGACGAGCAACACCTTCCGTACATCCGAGCCATCATCAAGGAGGTACGCTACGAAACTCCGGCAATATATTGTCTCCTTCTCAATCGCAATCTGTATCCTTAGGTGGAGCACACTCGCGCGCCGTTTTGGATACCACCGCCGCACAGTTCAACAGAGGACTTTGTGTACAACGGGGTGTACATCCCAAAGAACACAACGGTCATCCTTAATTGTTATGGAATACATCACAATGAGGAGAGGTATCCGGATCCGTACGCACCACCTATCTTCGCTTGATCTCATTCAACTTTAATGCTGACAAGTGCGCCCCCCCCCACCACGACAGATTCGCTTTCAAACCTGAGCGCTTCCTAGGCGACACATTGACTTGTGCTGAATCGAGCAACCTCCCTAACGCAATGGACCGGGACCATTGGGCGTTCGGCGCAGGGTGCGTAAAAAGTGTTTCCTGCGTTCTACCAGCCATCGCCGTTTTTTCCTCGCTGACTTTCTGCCTTTTTGTTCGAATTCGCCGCAGCCGTCGCATATGTCCAGCCATTCATGTCGTAGAAAGGGAGCTGTGTCTGGCCATTTCGCGGTTGCTTTGGGCGTTCGAAATCCGACCGCTACCCGATGAGCCCATATCTCTGGATGGATACAGCGGCGAGTCGTCACGCAGGCCGGATCCGTATCGCATCACTCTCACGCCTAGACATGATAGGGTGCAGGCGCTGCTTGAGGCAGAAGAGGAAGTCACGCTGATGAAATTCTGGAAAGGCAAATGATACGCGGCTATCGTTAGGAGGATTTTCATATTTCCTTTATGCATGATTGGGTGCAGGTGCTGCTTAAGGTGGAAGTGGAAGTTACGCTGATGAAACTATGAACGACGCGAGCAAGGCTTGTGCTAGACATGAAAGCTTGCGCTTGACGGTACACCTCATATGGGCAGATTTACTTAGTTTCCAGATTTGTTGCTGTTGTAGTTGTTGTCCCTTGTTATCTACAAATCCCAGATGGCTGAGTGTGAGTCAATCTGCTATGGGGAAGTGACTTTCTAACCTGTGAGGATCCTTCGGCGCTGGCAATTGAGATGAGAGATGAGTTCACCAAGAGAAAACTACCTGCACATACCAGAATTCGGAGGGTTAATGCAATGGGGGAAAATATGATACCACCTAGAATACCTGTCGGCAAGGGATGGTTTCATTGGAGGCCTCACGACTTACTAGTAATGTGGTCATAGCTCTCGCGTAAACAAATGAAGCTCCTTGGTCAGCATGCTTCTCTGTTTCATAGGATTGCCCCTACTGTAGGCCCCTAAATAACAGCAGACAGGCACATTAGTGACGAAGGTCGCTGGGAGCTGAGTCTTCCGCGAGTTTTGACCGGATGCGCGCATTGCCTGAGAATAGGAAACACCGAAGTTGACTTTGCTTTGATAGTGGAAGTCCATGTTTAGATCCTTGATGATTGCAGACCTGATGGGGATATTAAGGCCCCACCAGGTCCTCCGAGTCCGCCGCGACTTTTGACTACAGTACAGTAGTAGTCAAGGTAGTAGTAGTAGATACGTGCATTGCCGATGAAACAGGAACCGCCGACTCGGAAGTGGATATTGGTTTGATAGTAGAGACAGTGTTCGATACTCGAGAGGATGAGGTCGGTTCCATGTATATAAATATGCGAGACCCAGTGTCGACCGGGAAACGCTGGTGAACGAATTGGGGGGGACTCCCGGACTGACTGTAAAATATGTATTAGGGTTCAATTAATCATACGTTAGCACGGGACACAATTCCGCTCGTCATGATTGCAGTATAGACTTGTAAGATCCGAAAAGCACGGCGGTCTGTTGTAGTTCTGTTGTTCTCATTGTCGAAAATTTTGACAGTTCCGGTTCCGATTCATACGTTCCTGACCAGCCCGGCAGTGACACGGAATTGCCCATGTCCATTGAAACGGAACCGACAATGGTTGAACGTTGAACGTATGATCATGCGGGGTAGAGAAGACGAAATGGCGCCCCCATAGGGACTGCCGGGGGCGCGAGCTCGGCGGACGTGCGATGGGCGCATGAGGTGTGGTCGATCGGCCGCTCCTGATAAAACAGTGTACAGATAAGTAAAAGTGAAAGAAAGTCTCGTGACTGTAAAACAATGTGCCAGTGGCGCTCGAATGTGAAAGATACCGAATTACCAATCAGGGGTACCAATCCCTTGATCGCCGCTGCCGCGCGAGCTCAGCGCTCAGCTCTAGCGCAATGGCAGCTCTCCTCCCCCGCAACCTCAAAGGTGTGATCGGACCACCACCCCTTGCTGCACCTCCGCGGGAGCCCCTGCATCCCCGAAATCCATCATGGAGTTCCGTCTCAGTTCCTTCCCAATGTTGAATATCACTCTGGGTGCCGAATCTTGTCCGTGCTCTACGAGATTACGAGTCTTTGTGTGAGCCAGTTCTTTGGTTTACGGCACGAGGTACTAGCCAGGATCACAACACTACACCACAGCCTTTTCTCAAATACAAGTCATCAGCGGATTGGTGTCACGGTATTACTGTAGTGGCAGTCGAGAAGATTCCACGGGCGGTCAGCACTGACAGCACAGCCCGCGGCTCTTCAGTTGAATCCCTTCATCGATGTAAGACCCGCCAGCTCACTGTCTCCCTCATATTCTGTACCACAGAGATTGGGATGTGCCACCTCAAGGACACCATTTTTAACTCTTCAGATGTCCTCGCGGTCTTAAAGCATGATTTACAGATGAGTGCTCTGACGTCGCCGAGTGTCTTCAATCAGGGCCAAGGCAACACCATCATGGGTGAAACAGGTACACATAAGGCGGTTCTTCGGGAGGCATCGCTGCCCGGTTGTCCGCGTGATAGCCTATATGGGTACAGTCGGACATGTCAATTTACTCGTTCGACTCGAAAACATATCTCATACTCACTGTAATGCGGTGAAGGAGTCGAGCTTAAAATGCACAAGGCTGGAAAAAACATGCCAGCCATTTGAACTTGTTCGTCCTCCCCCATCGACTTCTGGCTGGGCTAGTAAATCACTGTGCGCCTTGGCCTTCTAACACTTCAACTCATGGTGAACATCACATACACCACACTCGATTTGAGTCCCGCATCTATATACTCTGTGAGGCCTCCGTCTCTCTGGGTGATCTACGTCGCTGACAAGTATTTCATTTTCATAGATCACTTCGCTATCTGGTTCGACGCTTAGCCTCTCACTTACAGCTCTAGTACTTTCCTTCATCTTTCCCTTGATCTTCCGAAGAAACCTTGAAGACAAACACGGACACCCTATTCCTCCCGGGCCTCCACTTCGTTATCCTTTTCTTCGTCATCGCCCTGAGCGCACCCTGCAAGTCTGGTCGAGGACTTATGGCTCGCTCTTCTCTGTTTGGATGGGCAATCAACTATTTGTTGTAATTTCTGATGCACGCATTGCGAAAGATTTGTTGGTCTCCAACGGTGCAGTCTTCTCTAGTCGCAAGGAATATCACATCAAGTGTCAGACGATATTTCGTGGCCGCGCCATCACTGCGACGCCATATAATGATAAATGGTAAGTTGCAAGGGAGCGATGTTCGGGACTGGTAAATGACGTTTTTTTTTTAATCAGGCGACTGCATCGAAGGCTTGCTATGCAGGTGCTCACCCCCAAGGCTATTCAAGGATACGCCTCTGTCCTTGATTACGAGGCCCACATCTTAATCCGATGTATGTATCATGAAACGCAGATGGGCAAATTACCAATCAACCCTGCGCACTTTGTTGGTCGCTATGCGTTAAAGTATGTTGCACATATTTGAGTGTATGTGAGAGTCTGACAGATGCGTCCCTTGCAGTAACATGTTAACTGTATCATTCGCAACACGTACCGATTCCACATCCGATCCCCTGATCGAGCGTGCGCTATCCATGGCCACCGAATTTATGGATCTCACTGGTAGATTTTCCTCTCATTACTTTGGCAGATCAAACCCCTGACCAGTTACTATGTCAGGACCGTTATCGAACATTGTCGACTTCATAGAACTACTCCAGTGGATTCCCACTACCACGCAATCGCGTGCCCGTCGACTTCATGATGAGTTGGTGGAAGTATATGGCGCTATGATCATGCGAGTGAAGGCCCGCATGGACGCTGGCGAGGACGTGCCAGACTGTTTGGTCAAGACGCTACTACTGTCTCAAGAGCGAGAAAAGCTGGATTGGGAAGATATGTGCATGCTAGCGGTCGCGTTCGACCTCGGGGGTATCTCCTCGGTATCGATTATCTATGACTTTTACCTCCTGAAAGGTGACTGACTAGCATTATACTGCCGTTTATAGGCTTCCGGTGTTATCCTGTGGTTCCTGGCTCTCATCTCGTCACACCAAGATATTCAATCTCGAGCCCATGCAGAGCTTGACAGCGTTGTTGGCCGAAACGGTTGGCCGAGTGCAGAAGATGAGCAACGCCTCCCCTATATTCGAGCTATCATCAAGGAGGTACGCTGAGAAACTCCATTTCATGTCTTGCGTCTCTTAAGGTCGTCTATCTCCTTAGGTGGAACGTGCCCACGCACCGTTTTGGATACCGCCACCGCACCATTCAACTGAAGACTTTGTATACGACGGGCTGTACATCCCGAAGAATACAGCTCTCATTCTCAACTGTTACGAAATTCATCACAACGAGGAGAGGTATCCGGATCCGTACGCACCAACTTATCTCAGTTGGATCTCGTTCAATGCTGACAAGTGCATCCCCTACGACAGGTTTTCCTTTAAGCCTGAGCGCTTCCTTGGAGACACATTGACATGTGCTGAATCAAGCAACCTCCGCAATGGAATGGATCGAGACCATTGGGCGTTCGGTGCGGGGTACGTACGAAAGAGTTTCTTGCTTTGCCCGGGCCGCCGGCCGTCTCCAGTTTCATCGCTGACGTTTTATTCGAACTCGTCGCAGTCGCCGCATTTGTCCGGGCATCCACGTCGCAGAACGGGAGCTGTGGCTTGCGATCTCACGGTTGCTTTGGGCTTTTGACATTCGATCGCTGCCCGATGAGCCTATATCCGTGGAGGGATATAACGGCGAGTCTTCACGCAAGCCGAAACCATATCGTGTCACTCTCACACCGAGACATGATCGGGTGCAGACATTGCTTGAGGTAGAAGAGGAAGTCTCGCTGATGAAATTATGAGTGAAATGAGTGAGGCTGACACCAGACATGAAAGTTCAGGCTTGACGGTACAGCTCACGTGTATAGATTTGCTTACTTCCCACCTCCGTTGTTGTTGTAATCCCAAATTGCTAAGTGTGACACCATCAACTTTGTTTTGGTTCCCAAGGAAGCCTGAGGGCAATGCCTGCGCAAGTGCTGAGCCTGTAGCATGGCGGTGACCCCCGTATACTTAGGGATGCCGACCGTAAACCGTATGAGCCGTATGTACGGTACCGTCATACGGGTCTTAATAAACAAAGAAAACAACGCACGATCCCAGTCCCAGTCAAGTTGAGAACCAGGAACATTAGCAGCAATGTTCTGTGCCTCAGTGTTTGACTTTCCAGCAGCCGCCTCCAGATAGCGCTCGAGAGCAAGAGTCTTCTGGTGCGAGGGAACGTTGCCCGACTCCTGAATCACTTGTTCGACCACGGGAACCCGAATCTCGTCAGCTTAATGGAGAACAGCCCCGTCCAAAATGAAGTCTTGCCTTCATCAAACATGGACAATTTAACTTCGGAGAGCCATTTAGCCTCAAGGTTATCGATCTCTGCACCGCTCCGCCCCTCTGCTTCCGCACGATCAAGCACCTCCACAAGTGCGAGCCTACGTGATCCATCCGGTAAGCGTGTCTGCAGCCCTGGATGTAGGCGTGATCGCGCGCGTCGACAGTAGACGAGAGAAGGCGGGCGGACTCTGCATCCGTGCGCACAATGAGGAGCATTGTGCTGAAGGAGATCCAGTTGGAAGCGAGATGCCACGAGGCATGAAATGTGTGCGCTGGTAGGCACGACGACTTTCCCTGACAAATGACCACACTGAACCCCGTGGTGAGCATGTAGGGAATACGGCAAGCAGGTAGAGCAGAGAAGCAGGTAGAGCAGAGTTATACCTTCTTTCCCCCGTGGAGCTGGTCCTCTAGATGTATGGCTGCTGCTCCCTGCGGTGGGTCGATGTAAGGCATCTTGACATGTTCCTGCGGTGATGCTTCCAGTCGCGCATCATCGTTATCATAATCACGGCATTAGACGATATTAGACGCTGCGGTGGTGTCGGAGATGTTGTATTGGTGGTGTTGGTGTTGGAAAGGAAGGGGAGGGGAACGCAGATGGTGACGGTGACGGTGGCGGTGTTAGAAGTGAATCTGACGTTCCGTTCAACGGAAACGTGGTTCCTGTCCTGCCAGTAAACGTGGTGAGCATGCGTGCTATCACCGTCAAACCCTATCCATCGTGCCTCTGCAGCGCACCCGTCCAACTTCGAGCCTGAGTCCAGATGGACCCATACTGGCCTCCCCACTCAGGCACCCCACTAAGGTCAGGTTTCGACTCGTATAGCTGTTCATGAGGAGTTACTTTACCGAGGGCCGAAGTGATTACACCACTCTTCAGCCAGACAATAAAAAGTGCTGCCTCCCCACATAGGGACTTCAGTACTAGTTGGGACTCTTGGGAGTAATGAAGCACGGCGCGAACTCGTTCGAGAAGTCGACGGTTCAGCGACTCTGCAACTCCGTTGTGCTGAGGGGTGTCATGGGTGGTGAGGCGACGTTCTTTGCCTTGAGAGTTAAGAAGAGATGAGAAGTCCCCGCTGGTGTATTCTCCACTGCGGTCGGATCTAGGGCACTTGATGCGCACTCCGTGCTGAGTCTTTGCCCAGGCCGTGAATGTCTTGTAGGCATGGAGAGCTTCGTTTTTGTTGCGTAGGAGCTCCAGCAGAGTGTAGCGTGTGTGATCGTCAGTGAAAGTAATATAGTACTTGCGGCCGCCTAAGCTCGAGACAGGCAGGTCCCCAGACATCGCCGCATCGGTGTGAACCTCGTCGCCGAAACTTGAAGCTTGAGCCCGAGAGATAGTCATTTGTTTGCGGATGACTTTGCGTGTCACCTTAGCATGTTCGCACGAGTCGCAGGAAAACGGGGAAGAGAGGTCTATTGACTGCAGTCCAGTGGCTGCGTTAGCACGAACGGAGAGTGCGAATAGCTCCGGCTGACTCGGAGATGTGCCCGAGCCTCTGGTGGGCCGTGAGAAAATCAACTTGTTCTTGCATGGCGGCCGTCATCGCTTCACTTTCCCTTTTTTTATTCGTCGCCTCGCGCTCATCGCATTTCCCTCGACCTCCGGTGCAAGATGACGGCGAGTGAATCGGCAGCCCTCTGATCCTTTCTCGCCATCAAATGCCACTCCTCTCATCCTTTTCGCTCCAGTTTCGCCCTCCCCTTTCCTTTGGACAACGACGATCAGCACTAGCCGCAACCACGCGGCAGCAGTACACCTCTCGAATGCATTCCTTAGCATCATCTCCTAGCTACTGACCCTTTTTTGACATCCCTTTTGACATATTTCGTACATTCGGCGCAGCGTTAACGCGCGCATTCACACTCCGGCCATCGCTCTCGCCAGACGCGGCACCTAGTAGGGACTCACAATGTATTTAAGAAGCCTCCTTGCTAGTCGAGGAAGGCATGACCACGCGGGTCATCGAATCATCGAATCTGAATCTCAACTCCCATTTCTACCTCTCTTCTCTGTGTGCCAGCCGTCTCAGGATGCCTTTCTTTCTCCTTCTCCCTATCTTTTGCGCCCTTGCCGCCCACCTGACGAAGACTTACGCTGATCCAAGCTGCCGAGCCAACGTGCGTGTCTGATCGCCGCTCTGCCACTGATATCCTTTCCTCTCTAGGTTTCTTAATATCTCAATCTCGGTCCGCTCGGACTCACTCGCGCAACCATACCGCGGTACACTATGCTACCTTCTATCATGACAGTGATGCGATCGACTGGTGGCACGAAGACGCATCGGAATGCGAACGATAGAAGAGGTTGGTGTCGCAGTACGGGTTCAGGGGATTTATTTTGTCTTTCGTGGATGTCACCGAGCTATGGCTTGTCATCATCTTTACCGGCATTTGTGTGGGCCTTACTTGCTGGTGGCTCAACGAGCACTCAGGCTGTCAGCAGTTCGGGGAGCGCGGTGGGGAGCAGCAGCACAGGGCCAAGCGAGGGCGAGGAGGATGAGTCAACTCAGTCGAGCAGCGTTGGCACCGCTGGCACGAGTCGCAAACATAATGCCAACCTCAAGACACCCGTACTACCGTCTTGACCCGTATAACGGCCGTAGTAATTGCCGTACCGTACCGGTGAGTGGTCTCATACATGCAAGTACGGCTGTCTTACGGTACGGCCCGAAGCCGTATGCTCACCGTAAAGTATACGGCCGGCATCCCTACGTATACTAAGCAGGCCGTGCGATACTTTTGGCCGCCACTGTATGTGAGACTTTCGTGCCCACACTGGCCCCGCAGTCACGGTTGAGCTAACTCGAAACAACGAATGCACATAATAAGAAACCTACGCGTACACTCGTTGCCAGCACTAGTAACTTACTAGTCATGCTACTGGTACTGTAGGGCAGCGCACCGTCCGTATTACGGCAGGAAGCGAGAGTGAGGTAGTAGACCCCTCAGGGAGACGCTGATGGGTGTCTGAGGTCAAGATGGATCGCGGATGGATCGCGGATGCAATACTCTACTGTAAGGCGGTGCGCACTGGCAGCCCAGAATCCCAGCCTGGCGGCCCGAGTTCCGAGTCCGTGACTTGGCGGCCCGGGAGCGCCCGTCCCCTTTCAACTTGAAGTTGTGGACGTCAGTTCGGTTCCCTCCCTCTTCTCCCCTCTCGCTCAGACTACGACGCTCCGCATAGCCTCAGTCATGCGGTGGTAATAGTACACCCCCTTTTTATCCGTCTTAGTTTCTAATCTTGATAACCCTTCTCTTCCTTCCCATTCTGCTGACGTGTCTGGTGCAAGACAGCGGCCGCTCAGCCACTCCTTCAACCCAGTCTCACCGTCACCATCACCGCCTCTACTCTCCTTACAAATTTGGACTTCACTAGTAGGCATGGTGCATGTATCTACCTTCCACTCGTTGTGGAGGGCATTTTATTAAATTTTACTTTTGTCGCCGCTCATAAGGCCTGTGTGCGTCTCCCCCTTTTTTCTCACTCTCGCCGACACTCCCTTCGCCTCCAAGACCAACCTCGATGCTATGAACCTGTCGACCCTGCAATCCTCTCCCCAACTCCCGTGCTAACCCCTTTCATCTGTTTGACATCGAAACAATTGTCCACGTCACATTCGCCATGTCTCACTTCTCGCGTTTCTCAGCCTCGCCTCTCATTCTTCCGTCCTCGCAGGAAGACTCCCCCAAATCCTCGTAACCAACCTTAATTACAAAGCGGTGTGACAGAGACACTAAGGCCAAGCCAGCTAGGTCTTCTGCAGTCTTTGAACAGATGCGCGCATTGCCTATGAATAGGGTGTTGCAAACTAATAGAGTTGGTGAGATAAAGCGGACGCGCGCGAGAGGATCTAGATTAGATGTAATGCTCAGTGGTCGCGCGTGCGGCACGATAACTATGTGTATTACCTAGATTAGATGTAATGCTAATCTAGCTATCAGTATGGTGATATGGTGTTAATGGTTTGGGCAGATTGCTCACCTCAGTGGTCGTGCGTGCGGCACGATAACTGAGGTGGCAGGGCTCTAAAGCCCCTGCTTATATATGTGTCTACTACGCGGGCTCTGTGCCCCAGGGGTATGGTAACGGATGCTAATTGTATGCTAAGGAATGTATGGGACCTCACAGATGAGGTCCCCGTGCTGTAGGTATGAAACATGGGCTTGCTGCTCGATCTTTTTTTTTTTTTTTTTTTTTTTTTTTTGGAATCCAATTTTATATACCGCATGTGTACCTTAGACACAGGAGCGGTCACCCGAAAGTAATACTGACTAAAAATATAGAGGTGGGCCGCGCTTGCGCGGCTGTGTGAGGCAGGCAAAGCCGTGCTGAGTGTGTGTGTGGTGGCGATCGATGATGGTGGGTGTTTGTAGTATAGTAAAATGGTGCAGGACCGGTATAAACCGAGCCCTGCAGTTCCGGAGCCTTGCTCCAATCTTGTTCCTCTAGCTATCCTTCAGCCTGGCTCCCACACGCTCCGTGGCCTAGCACAGACGCGCGTCTCTTCGAGGAATCGTAGCAGCCCCAAGCATCGCTTTGGGCTATCAAAAATCTTTCTCAGCGAGTCCGGCGGCACTCCGTCCGCGGACAGGTGCTGTAGGCACTGATCGTGTGTGAGGGGGCAATGTAGGAGGACGTGCTCCGTATCTTCTGGGACTGCCCTGCAGGCGCACGCGACATCTTCTTCTGTCGCCGGGGGGAGGTTTTTCCGTTGGAACTTTAGGCGGTAAGCCCCAATAAATGCGTGACCTGTGATGAGGCGTGTCAGTGTGGATTGGACTGTGCGGGGTACTCGATGTAAAAGGGTACGTCCTTTGGTTCGGATGCCTGTTGAGGCTATCCGTAGTATTAAGTGGGCTCGCCCATCTGGGGGTGTGACAAGGGCACTGTTATATGCCTAAGATTGACGCGGGCTCTCCTGATAGCGCTGCTCCCATGCTCCTATTGCTGCTGCTCTTGTTTCGGCGCGCTGATAGTGGATTGAGGGGGGTCTTTGTGCATCAGGCAGCGGTCTCTTGACCGCTTCTAGCGCGAGGTGTCGGGTTCTTTTGAAACCCACTAGCGCGGCGTTCCGTTTCGTGTATTGTATCACTAGTGTTATCTGAGGGTGGTCAGCAATTATGGAGTTAATCTCCCTTGCGAGTTTAAGGGATACGTGCTGTGACGCGTGTTGTGTGAAATCTAGGAACCGGCCAGGGGCTGTAGGTGACCCTGTGATAATTTGTACCGGTCCTGTGTACTTAGTTTCCTTGACAAAGTCACCCAGCAGCGTGAGCGCTGGGTGCAAGGCTTCCACTTCTATGTCGGTCTGTGTCAGTTTTTCGCCCAATACGCACGCGGTGTGACCCCACTCCGATTTCTTGTGGTACAGGACCGCCGCGGCAGTGGCGATGGACTTGTCGTCGTGGCGGCCCCGGTTGGACAGGGCACCAGCTATGTAAATCTGTGGGGTAACTCCCACCTTGTGTTGGTTGACTAAGTGATCAGAGAGCGCTGCCTGCTCCTCCCGCTTCGCTGGTTGTCTTACTGTGACTTTGCCTTCCCACTGTGGAGCTCCTTCGGGTAGGTCGGGGAAGGCTTCTATGCGGTTACCTTTGGCCGGGACTCGGCTGGCTAGTGCGCGTAGCGCAGTTTTTACCTTTTTCCTGACTGGTGTCGGGATTGGTTCTCCAGGGTTGGGAGCCCAGTCTCCTCCGAGACGTAGGAGCACTTGGCTGGAGCGTTGAAGCCTGTAAAGTCGTAACGCAGAGTTGTCAGTCAGCATTCGTAGTCTTAAATCGATAGGGAGAATGTTAAAAAGTTGCTGGAGTGGTTCCCTTGGAGTGGTCCGGAACGCGCCAGCAATCAGCCTTACTCCCTCGTTTTGGACCACTTGTAATTTGCTAGCCGGTTTCTTCTGTTTCCCGGTGTACCATAATTGGCAGCCGTACGTGAGTACCAGAAGGCAGATGGCATTATATGCCAGTCTCCACTGCGCAAAATCGAGGCCGCGGACCGAGTTGCCCAGAAGTTGAAGGGCTTTGATGGAGGCGCGTGCACGGTTGCACATCACGTTGACGTGATGTTCCCATCGCAGTTTATGGTCCAAGAAGAAGCCTAAGTATCTCAGACGGTGTGTCGCCGTTACCTTATATGATGCATGTTGCGGGTCTTGTGGGTTTTGAGGTAAGAATATTTGCCCGGGCGGGTCTTCCCTCTCCATTCGTCTTCGGAAGTAGATGAGCTCCGTCTTGTCCGGTTCCGCCTTGAGTCCCGACCTGCTGAGCCACGAGGCGCATGAAGTGTATGCCGCGATGAGGGAACACTCAACTTCGGCCCATGTTTTCCCGCATGCCAGGATGGCCCCATCATCTATGTACAGATTGAGTGAGGTCCACTTGATGTCCCGTGTCATGCGTAAGAGCGCGTGCGTGTAGAGGGTTGAGAGTACCGGGGAGATGGGGGAGCCTTGTGGGGTACCTACCTCAGAATTGAAGGGGTCCGATACGTGCTTGTTGAACTTCAGGCGGACTGTTCGTTCAGAGAGGAATGCCCTCGTCCAGGAGACGATTTCCGGGGCGAACCCCAGATCCGCGACAACCTGGACGAGCCTATCTCTGTTGATATTGTCGAAGTAGCCTTGGATATCGAACAGTAGGAGTCCTGTGCGTAGCCCTGCTGCGTGCGCTACCTGAATGTCGTGAGTGAGCGTAAGACCTGCGTCCAACGTGGACGAGGCCATCCGGCCCCCGTACTGGTTGGTTGGGAGGAGGTCGTGTCGAATGATTTCGCCATAGAGTAAACGGGCAATTAGTTTTTCAACAAGCTTACCCATGCACTCTAGTAGGGAGACTGGGCGGAAATTCTTCACTAGCGAGTAGTCCGCGCGGTGAGGTTTGGGGACCGCGCATACTATAGCCTGTCTCCATATAAGCGGGTGGTGGCCCGCTCGGACGCAGCCCGTGGTGAGGTCTGTTATTACCTCTGGTGCGCTCGTCCAGGCCCATTTAATTAACCTCCAGGTTTGGCCCGAGGCACCTGGGGAGGACATGTTCGACGTGTCTGCCAGCAGATCACCTATTATGTCTTTTGAGAACCTTGGGAGCTCTCTGGTTGCGCAGGGTGGAGGGTCGTCTTCGAGTCTAGCTGGGACTTCTGGCGGGGCCTCTACAAAGAATCTTCTGGAAAGTATCTGGGAGATGTCGACGTGCGTATGGGCAAGTCCCTCCTCTGTTCGTAGTGGGGGGATTTTATTCATCTTCCTACCGTGTCGCCAGGTGGCGACCTCCCACAGATTGGACTTACCTATGACATCATCCGCCCATTTTCGCTTGGCCTTGCGGGCTGCGGCTCTAAGGCGGGCAGATTGTCATTTGCGATCTTCGACTGTTTCTGCTGCCCGTAGTTCCAGGACTACTTCTGCACAGTCTGTGTTCCACCACGGAGCGCCTTTGGGGTGGTACGGCTTCTGTGGCTTCATGGACGACGCCGTCGCGTGCTGCATGGCCTCATGTACTAGGCTTGCCAGCTCATCAACTTGTGCGGCCGTGGGTTTCTCCGGTAGGGGTGCTGGGGAGCCCAGTATGTCTTTGAAGATCTTGCGCCATTCCGTCCCTTTTTCCTCGTCGAGGACGTAGCCCATCTCTGTGTCAGCCTGCTGCAGTGGCTGAGTGGGTCTGAGTAGCGAGCCTTGTACTCTAGTTACATCAGGAAAAGTGTCAGTACTTTGTCTTTTCAAATTTGTCTTTTCTTGTCCTTTTTGTCCTTTGTCTTTTATAAAGCAGCTTTTACTTTTACTTTCTGTACTTAAAAATCTTTTACTTTTTACTCTGACTTTTTTAAACACAGAATGACTTTTTTAAACATAGAATGACTTTCTTAAAAATATAATTACTTTCTGGAATGTATAATTACTTTTTAGTGACTTTTTAGAACATATAATGACTTTCTAAAATATACTAGCGTTTGCCCGTGCGAAGCACGGGCGCGCGTTAGGCGAGTTGTAGGCGCCCGCTCCGCAGGGGCACGCGTGTGTTGTATAGCTACCGCACCGACTTCGTTTTTGGGACTTGGCTGTCAGCAGCCCCTATTAGCAGCTTTATATTATATCATTATCACCATGCAGTCTCGTGTGCATGGTAATCTATATACTTGTTAACATAAAAACGATGAAATACATCTAAAGAGTGATTGTAAGTTAATGTTTTAGGAAGCATATCATGCCCTGCAACACCAATTAGGTGTGCCGCACGTAAGATCGTGTCAATATGAATAAGAGAAGTAATGCGCCGACCTCGCTCATCACGCTCCGGTACCACAGACCAGAGCCCGGTGTCTTCACATGGCGAGTCTCCGAATGTAGAAAACCATTCAACTAAAGCACAGGGATAGTCGCCAGCGGCTTCACCCTCGATGACAAAAGAAAGGAACAGTTTGATACGAGCCACATACAAGCCAGCAAAACCATCCACCTCTGGATCGTGGTCAATAAACACGCAGTCATACCTACCAGCACCATTTTGCCATGAAGGCGTGGCCCTAATCCACTCGCGATGCATCCCTCCAATGCCTGAGAGGTCACTTGGAGCGTGATATGTAGCTAAAGCGGAGTGGAAGACCATGACTTGCAGAGACGACGACACTGTGGGGCAGGCCTCAAGGGGAGCATCCATGCCGCATAAGTCGGCATCGGGGTACAGTTGGTCATATAAAAATCGTCGAATATATTCTGGGAGGTTTGGTTCGGCAACATAGCTAGTGAGCAAATCCAAAGTTTTCGGATACCGCTTGGCTACCAGAAATCCAGTCATAAACGAAATATTGCATAAGAATCAAATGACGCTTACCTGGGCGTGCAGCCAGCTTAACATCTCCAAGCGCAGTCATCCCCGGGGCATCAACAGCCTCATCCTTGTTTGGGGCCAGGGGCGGGGGCAATGGAGGTACGTCTCGTAAAATAGATCGATGGTCCAGCATTCCTCTAGATTTAAAATCCACACGCGCAGCCGCCAATTTGTCAAGACGTTGGTTAGTGAGAAGCATTTGCCCTAGTGGCTGATTGCGGCTGGAGCGGCGCCAGGGCTTCTTTACCGCTTCGATATGCTTTGACTCGGTGATAGAGGAGCAGATCCCATTCGGCACACCAAACAAACGGATGAGGGAGGAGTAGTGCATGAGGGAATGCTGCCGCGGTAGAGAAAAATCCTCCCGGATACCGACTTCAATGAATACTTCGCGTTCCCGGTGGAAGCGCTCGATTGCAGCGTCGATTAACTCCAGGGTCGTCTCGTCAATTTGAGAGCGCCTGGCGAGATAGCAGAATTCTGTGAATGCGCTCACAGCACGGACCATTTTCGGTGGTACATGGCCCGAGATGGCTGGTAAAAAGACCTGAATAACGGGTTAATGCTACCTAGACATTGAGCCCAAAACGATACAAACCTTCATGAGGGCTTTTGAGTCGTCGCCGGTCCACTGTTTGAACCCACGACCCTCCGGAAATCGTCGCAATCCTGTAAATAAAGGCACTGTAGCAATACTGAGAAGAAATCACCCAGTTAGGAAGTCCCTTGCGAAGGTGACACATCTCGGACTTACCGTCGATCTATGTCGGCGAGAATCTGGTTTGCGTGGCTTTTGCCATGCTCTGCAGCCACGTAGTCCATGACCCAGGTGACCAAATGGTCTTTGAAGGTACCTTTGATGATCTGGTGCAAAAGATCGGGCGCCAACAGTTCGTGGATGTCAGCCCTCGGAAAATGGGTTGTGAACGGCTGGTCGCATGTTTATAAGAGGATAATGTGCGCCGGGGTGAGTCCGAGTCATAAATTGGTGTATTATTATGGGGTGCTGGAGTATGTGGCGGGAAGTCAAAATGTTGGTCTTGAAGGAAAAGACCAGGAGTATGTGGCGGGAAGTCAAAATGTTGGTCTTGATGGAAATGACGGGGAGTGCGTTGTGGTGTACGGCTTGGGCTCCTACTCGGAGAGGGCGGCGTAAAAGATGGTGAGTTGTAAATGTTTGCAGGGTTCTTCGAGCAGGCGAGCTCATGTCGAGTAAGCCCTGATGGGGACTTGTACCGAAGCTCAGAGCAAAAACGACAACAAAAGCCACGTTTTCGAAAGCGACTTCGCTTTAGGTTTGATGACTTCATCTCGTTTCCATCAAAGGCAAACGGTTCAGACTCCGACCAATTGTCGCCTCTGCAAGAACTCACTACTGTATGGATGTCCGTACCCCTCGCTCAACGTTCGTGTTCGCGGAACCGCTGTCCGCAACCCCCTCTGTCAAGCTCGCTTTTTCTCTCCATGCTTTGGTTTTGCTCCCGAAACTCACCTGTCAACTTTTCGCACCGTGCTATGTTCTTCCATGCCGCCACTCCCGGTGATCCATGAGGCCGTGCTTCTGAGTGTACCATGACCCTGTCTTTTATCTTGGACGAGTCGTCCAAGATTCTCAAACAAACGAAGAGCTAAGTTCAAGACTCGCAGTTGCGAGGCTGTGGAAATTTACTTTCCAACAGAACTTCCAAATGGTCAGTTTCGGCAAGATGTCGTTTGAGCTCAGCTAACATGTTCCCGTAGTATTCTTATTCTTGATGAAATCGATCGCCTCTTCGCAAATGCTCGCGTCTCTCTTTGCCCTCGCACAAAAGCATTCTTCAGCCCTACGTATTATTGGTATTGCAAACACCCACACGCTTACTTCCTTAGTCTCTCCTCTCTTCTCGATAGTGTAACTGGGGTTTCTACGCTTCATTTCCGGCCTTATGATACACAGCAGCTCCTTTCAATCCTACAATCGCACCTCAAATCGCTTACTTCTCTCGAAAGCCCGACCTCCGAGGCGGTCTTTCAACAATTCCTTCCCGTCTCAACCCTCACTCTTCTCTCTAGGAACATTGCTGCGCATACGGGAGACGTGCGCTCCCTATTTGAGGTTCTACGTGGTGCAATCGATCTCGCTGTTACACAACCGCCATCCAGTGACAAGGATACGCCCCTCGTAACTCCCGTTCATATCCTCGCCGCCCTCAAGTCTCATCCTCTGAAATCCCGACAAATAATAGACATTTCAGATGAATGGTACCCATGCGACGACAAGTCTGGGAGAATAGTTGCATCTTCTGTCCTTCTGATACGATCCATATTTTTATCACTGTAATTGACCTAAAGACTGCGATATACGGGTGTGTAACATTATATAAGAAGCCGCACTTCAACATGGTATTTACTGTGAGTTTTATCTCCTTGAGGCTTGTAATATTCTTTGACAATCCCCGAGCATTCGTTAGTTACGTGGCAATTTTACCCCACCTGGCGTGGGCTTTCATGATGTTAGAGCCTTCAGCTCTGATGGTAAACCACGCGTCCACGTGACTGGAACTCAAACAGATCTGCATCTGTGCTTCGCAGAAATGATTATCTATGTATCGGCCAGTGAATGAACCTCCATGTGAAGATGCGAATGATGACGCCAACGAGCGGCTCCCTTTTTTTTTAGCGTTTCGCTCCGCCAAAGCCAAATGAAAAGTGAGTGGTGATTGGGAATAACTAGTGGACTACTCGGACTACACTAAGGCGGTCTGCCTACATTGACCGCCTTAGGCCTGATGTTCGCCTCTGCCTCTCGGTCCTTCAGCTCCAAAGGGTGGCTGGCCCACCCAGGTGGTGAGACGGTACGACGACGGATTACCGCGATCGTCGATCCATTCTTTTTCGACGATCGCCCCGCCGTTGGCGGGAACGAGCATTCGCAATATGGCTACCTTCATTCCCCCGAGAAAATAAGCGGACGAGCACGCGAAGAGAAAAAGGTGGAGACTCACCACAGGTAAGACTCGGACACGACGGTCGATCCTACATAGCCACCTATACGCTCTGTGGATGATCTCGATGGGATTGAAAGGCATCTTTTGCGGCGGGTCAGGATACTGCTGAGTCGGAGGAGAAGGTCGGTCTACGCACGAGGGGTGGAGTGTTGCACTGGTGGTGATGAGAGCAGCGTACGTGACGCGATAAACTTAGGGCGGCGAGCGCTTGTATCGACCCGTTCACCCCCACTTCGGAAATCATCTCAGGCTGCAACAAGACTCGAAGAGCAGGCCAACCTGCTCACAGTCGTAAATCACTCACTTACACCCAAACTCGGACTTGACAGTAACATCGTATCATGCAAGCGAATTACACCCTCTCAAGAAACCCGCTCTCCCTGGAGAGGATTAGGTCCATCCTTACCTGCCGCGGTTTATATAAATCGATGCGATGTGATTGGATTTACGGCAGGGATAGATAGACAGCTCTCTACTCTACTGTACAATTCTACAATACGACGCACTGTAAGGCTCCTCGGGGCTACACTGCACTGTAAGGTTTATTTTTATTTTTATTCTCTTGGAAAGCACTTTATTCATGTACTGGCTAAGCTACGCTGGGACTACGAGTAGGTGCTCGATATCAGAGATCAAAGGAATCAGCCGTGAGGAAATGCAGCTGTCGGAGCGGGGCTCGGACCAGAACGGATCGCCTGTGTCGGAGCGCCCGTCATGACCTCACCCTCATTCTTCCCCCCAGCCGCACGATGACCTGGCCTAGGCGGTTAGATGTGATGATGATGATGATGATGATGGAAGCGGAAGTGACTGAGATACTGGCCCTGCAGTTGGTGCCGATGCAGGTGGTGGAGCAAACGGCAAAGGACAGACGGACCCCAATGTGGACGCGACATCAAGACCGATGGCAGGTGGAGCAGGAACAATAGGGTACTGTGATGTCATGGTGGTGGCGAGGGCAACAACGGGCGTGGCAATCACAAACTGCGATCTTGACTTTTGAGGGTTAGGCTAGGCGGGAAAAAAACAAGACCAGACGTAAGGGAGGAGGGGGACTATCCCCGGCTTCAAACACAAGAGCAGGGTGGATCACAGGGACAGGAACGATCCTATGATATGTGTGATGGACACGGCTGAGCCGGCCCTCAGGCCTCAGGGATGGGGATGGCACTGGACAGCGAAGGCCCACTGATATCAATAATGGTGAGCAGGCCGCAGGCGAGTGGCGGTCTTCTAAACGGCCTGCTGTATGTTCTTGCAGAGGTGACACAGGTTGGCTGGAGACCGAACCGAGCGCAGATGTCTGGAGAGGGTGATAAGGGTGACTCTATTGAAAAAAACGGCTCGGATACGGCAACCAAACTATGTACACGTGTTGAGACACAAACCGACTAAGTCAAATTCGGCAGAAAACTGTCATTTGGCCGCGTTCAACCCCTCGTTCATTGACGTACAAACCTCACCTTTTCCTTTCCACCTTGCTGTACCACACTCCCCAACTATACTATGATTACCAGAGCCAGCAATGCAAACAAGCGTCCAGGTCAGGTGGTAATTAACAGTGGCTCCCGTCGTCCAAAGGAGGTAGTCCAGGCAGAGCGCACCTCCAGAGCCGAAGAAAAAGAAAAAAAGGTAGTTGCCGAAGAAGAAGGTATCCAAGAAGTTGCCAGGATTGAAAATGATGCGAGGAAGAAAAAAAACCTCGGGCCCAATGGGCAAAGGAACAAGGTCACCAGAGGGCGGAAGCCAAGAGCCGCAACTCCAGTCAGTCAAGGTAAGTTGTCGCCTCTAAACAAATGAAAACTCACCTCCTACTAGTAGGCTATTCAGACGGTCACGATGATCACACTGTCAATGTCGAGCCACAGCCAGAGCCCACAAAGAGGAAACCCTCAGGTTCTGGCAAACGGTCCACCATGATGGAAGGTAAGTTATACCTCCTTTGCCAAAGCGAGGGCTTACTGCAGTTATCTAATCATTAACAGCCACTAACCCCGGGCCCTGCGATTCTGGAGAAAGTTCCGGTGACAACCCGACTGAATGGCAACCACAGGGAGGCCTTGCAGCTGAGTCCATGTCAAGTGACTCGGAGGAAGATATCGAACTAGGCGGTGAGGAGCCAGACACGATGATTAATATGAAGAAAAAGAGCAGTAAGGAACAGGAGAGGGGACCTGCCATGAGAGATTGTATCAATAAAGCTGCAGCAGGGCTAAATGACAGCATGAGTCCCAATTCGGATGTCCAGAAGCGGAAGGCTGGACCCGATATTGGACCAGGTCCAAGGTAAGATCCTGCTTCGTTTTTGGCATCATCACTAACTTGAAGAGAATCATTTTCAGGCCTACCCCGAAGAAAGCGCGGAAGTCCAAAGCATCAACTGGCCTCGTCGCGGGCTGGAAGAAGACCGTTGATGTCCCATTGGCATCTAGTAAGCCCGCTGGCACCAGGCACGCTTCCGAGTCCAGAGTTACTACTGGAGTCTCTCGCCCACCACCTAGCACGGTGTCCACATCTACCACACGTTCTCGCCGCACTGCCTCTGCCCCATTTACCACCCACAATGAGCCTGAGGCCAGTGTAGGGCCTAGCGACAATCCCAAATATGCGTTTGGGGGCCTTCCATTAGACGAAGAAGTTGCACCTGAGGATACAGATTCGATCGATAAATACCAGGTATGTTACCATTTCAATTTTCGTGCAACCAATGTCTCAACCGCCACAGTCCCTTACTAAGGTGAACACAATACACACCAGTCCTGTACGCACCAAGGTCAGCCGGCAAGCTGATGCAAGCACAGGGCGTTATCGATTCAAAAATTCTGATCTTCCTCCTGGCTAGGGTTGCCGCAGTTCGGTTCAGAACCAAAGTTCGAACCTGAACTTTTCCGAACCTGACCGAAGTTCGGTCCAAGGTTCGATGGCTGTGCCGAACCGGACCACAAGTCCGGTTCTGCGTTCGAGAAAGGCAGAACCGCCTTGAACCCGGTTCAAACCGAACTTTTAACTTCTCATGACTCTCATCCAATTTGGTACTGGCAATGATCACAGTCTCACTGGCCTTCATGCTCATAATAGAAAGATGAAAGGAAGACTTTTTTGAGAGACCTAGAGAAGAGTCAGCGGCGATGCAGCGATCAGATCCGTGTGTTGGCTCGGCGGTTCGGATCAGCGTGAGGCGTGAGGCTTCGTCGGGTGGGCGGCAAGGATGCAAAAGACAGGCAGAAGGGGAGGGGAAAGCGTCCGCCGTCCTGAGACGGCGAGCACACAGAGAAGAAGAGATAGAAATGAGAGCTAAGATTCAAGGATCCGCGTGGTCGCTCTCTCCTTGACTAGCAAGGAGGCTGCTTAAATACATCATGAGTGCTACAGTACTAGAGGTCCGTGTCCAGCGAAAGTGATGTCCGGACAACTGTATGAAATATGTCAAAATGTCAAATAAGTGGTCAATAGCTAGGATACAGGGCTAAGGAATAAATTCGAGCGATGCACTCCCGGCGTGTGGTTTCGGCTAGCGTCGATCTTCGTCGTCCAAAGGCCGAAAGGGGAGGGCGAAACTGGAGCGAAAAGGGTGAGGAAGGGCTTTTGATTGCAGGAAAGCATCATATCCACTCGCTGTTGTCTTGCACCAGAGGTCGAGGGAGAGGTGATGAGCGTGAAGCGATAATAAAAAGGGAGTGTGTGAAGTGATGATAGACAAGCGTGTGAAACTGTACAGTTGTGGCTGGGCGCTCCGGTGTGGGCTGTTCCGTTGCTCTGTTCTGCACAGGGCGCTTGGACGGTGCACGCGCAGCCGCACTGCACACCTTACAAAATCAAAATCGATACCGCCCACAAACCTTCAAAAGCCACTGAACTTACTAAGCCCCACATCTCCCCTCTCACACCAAGCCCGCCGGCCTCAGCGCCCACAACCTTAGCTCTGAGCCTAATGAGCCTACTAACAGCATCGCGCATAGCAAGTTTCTCGCACGCACACAAATACACACCCAATTTCGAGCATATGACATGGAAGGACACGGTCGTCATGGATGAGGTGCACTCGAGGCACAGTGTCGACGCACTTGGGGTGCATGCCCACATCGTTCGGCTCCGATCAACACTCATCTTTTTTTCATTCCCTTTTGATTCCTGCTCGCGCTCATCGTCCTCACACATCAAATGCGACTTGCCCTATGCACTCGCGCCCTCGCTTAGTAGCTTTACCTTTGTACCTGTTTCACTTTCCTTTTCATCCTTTGTCCTTTCGTCCTCGGCATGCTTCACTCTGATCATACTATACCTCCTGATGTGTACATACAAAGAGTCCTGTATGTACTTAAGTCCCCTGTCTAGTGCCCGGAATGTTATTGCCATCGTCTCCAGCTCCTTCTTCCTCCCTCTCGTGTGAGTGCAGCTGCACATCAGCCCCATCGCCGTCTTGTTCTGGTGCCACCTCATCGCCCGGCCGTGTCGTCTTCGCCTCTCGCGCCCCATTCCCGTTCGCTAAGGATCTCCGAGACTCGGGCAAAGAGTTGATGGATGATATCATGATATGATCTGCAGAATCGTCAGTATACACGTTGCAGTGCTGGGAGAGTGAGAAGGTACACACACGACGCGTGGTAGGCTGAGCTGCGATGAGCAAGAGTTCATCCTGAAAATACTTGAGTAACTTCGGTCCGAACCTTGCTGAACCTGAACTGGACCGTCCCGAACCTGAACCGATGGTCCAGTTCAAGGTTCAGGAAATTCCCTGAACCGAACCTGAAGTTCAGTTCAAGGTTCAGCAAAATACCTGAAGAACCGGACTGAACCGGACTTCGGCAACCCTACTCCTGGCACTGCTGACCGTTTTGCCAAGGAAGTCCTCCCACTCGCATTTGACACAGCTGGTGCTCTTGGTCCTTGGGAATGCCTTGATGACGAACACATAATCACTATCTGGAACCTGGCCTTTAGCTCACCAGACGACCATCCCATTGCCAGCGGCGATGTCAAGGGTGTTGTTTTTTTGGCCGTAAAGGGTCTCGTAAGTCCAGTTTACTATTCACTTATTATGTCGCTCACTATTGTTTGCCCAGGTCAAGCGGGGTATCTCAATGTGGCTTCACAAATTCTCTATGGCCGCTGAAAAAGCCCTTGTTGCCGAGTTCGAACGCCAGCACATAACCACAACTGAGGAGAGGGCAAATTTTGTTCGGTATCTCCTTGGGGACGTGGACGACATCTCAAGCAAGCGCCGCCTTTTTCTCTGGAAATCGGCGTATGATCGTTGTGAGGACTCAGACTCGCCGGATCTCAATAGGCTTCAGGTCTGTCACACATCCCTGCCACTGGCAGTGTGGTTGTTCGCTAATCACCTATTTCTTAGGGGTTATTCCAAGGGCGTCTGGTCGCACAAACGTTCCTTGAGCATATCTTGGCAACCACAGGAATCGACAAGGAATCCCGAGTAAACGAGAGGCCAATTGGTGCACTTATCACATCCATCCAAGCCGTGCGTACCCCATTACTATATATCGTTTTTCTTGATATTTACTCGCTTTTTTTTTCAGGTCCACCGTGCTCTTCTGTACTCCATGGAAGGCACTTTCAAACCACCTCAGTCGAAGTCTGGCGCGTTCTCAAAGGCAAATTGGGGCGATTACGACGTGTTGTCGCCGCGAGGGGCAGCAATAACAGTCAAGCGAGCCTCTGTTTTCCTGAAAAAAATCCAAGGCCTCAAAGATCAGCAATGGGACGACATCTACAAGACTGCCCGGGAGATCCATGCTAAACGGGTCAATTCCACGGAGGACGATGACGAGGGGGGTGAATCGGACACCAGTGACGACGACGAGCTGCTGGACCCACTGTATGATGAAGTTCCTACATAACTAGCTCATTTAGCTAGGTGTGTTTCTCAACTGTTAAATCACATTTGCCGTGCAGAATTTTTATCCGTGCCCTACCATTGTGTGCTTCTAAGAACTACCAATCCAATGTAGTGAACTTTTGTAAGTCAGGTTTACTTTTATAAGTCAGATTGTCTTTCGAAAGTTATTCTGTCTTTCGAAAGTTATTCTGTCTTTCGAAAGTTATTCTGTCTTTTCCACTGTCTTTAAAAAGACAATTTGTCTTTTAAAAGTAAAATGTTGTCTTTAAAAGTAAACGGACATGCCTTTGACTTCTTTCAAAAGACAATTTGTCTTTGTCTTTTTTTTGTCTTTTTTTGTCTTTTTTGTCTTTTTTGTCTTTTAAAAGACCAAAAAAAGTACCGACGCTTTTCCTGATGCAGACTGTCTAGCTCTGGTGGCCAGTTCATTTGCCGAGCCAATGGCACCACCGTGTCTGACTACCGTGACCTCCGTGAATGCTGGCGGTGGGTTGGTGGCCGGGTGAATTGGCTGATTGGGTGTGGTTGGTTGATTGGGTGTGGATGTTGCCGCCGCCGTCGCGTATGACCGTGGTGTAAGGTTGATCTGTTTCAAAGTTGGGTTAGTCTCTTCTGGCTTACCCGCTTTTCCTCTTTTCTTCTTGTTTGCCACCTGTGTCCAAGCCACCTCCGGTGGTTGTGCTGCTGTTGGGCGTGTTCGGTCCGGAGCGGGTTGTCCCGCTGCCGGTCGTTCCGGCTCTTTAGCTTGTGCGCGGTTGGGTTGCAGGCGCGGGACCTCCATTCTTGCCGCGGTGTTGTTTGTAATCACTATCAGTTTCTCTAGTTGTGCCATCCTTACCAGGAACGGCTCCAAAGCCGTTTGCATTGCCGCAGTAAGGTTGACTACGTCCATCTGTGCCAGTGGTGTCTGTGGAGGGGTAACGTCAGGCATGCTCGGTAGGGGGTTACGCTTAGCTGTTTGGGCAGGTTGCGGGGTGGAGCCCGATACCGTGCGTTTGTTCCCGGTTGAGGGGGTAGGTCGTGCTTGTGGGGTGGTCGAGTTCCCGATAGTCAGGCCCAGGGCGCTGACCGTGCTTCGGAGTAGGTCTACGTTGCGTTCAAGGATGGTCTTTTTAATGTCTTTCTCGAGCTGTTGTTGTCTGATATTCAGTTGGTCCTCTTTCCAGCGGCCGAGTGCTACTTCCACCTCAGCTATGGCTGAGCGGTTGGCTGTCGCCTCGATCTCTTTTTGGACTGTGGAGGTCCATTTATACATCCCATCGGCCCTGTCTGCATTGATGTGGATGTCTAAGTGTTGGGTGGTGGCCTTGAGCCGCTGTAAGAGTGAGTGGAACTCTGGGTTTTCACCCTCTTCCAACATGCGTTGGGGGTGGTCATCCACTTTTTCCCAGAAGTCGGCATACGCTTTGCGAGATTTCTCTGCCAGCGGCCTTGTAAATCCGCGTGCGACGGCCGCGAGGCACGCCGATGCGAGACTGCCCCAGTCCTCTGCTTCCAGAGGGGTTGGGTTTTTACTGTTTGTGTTTGGACCCGCGTCCAGTACTGCGATGACGAGTCGCGCTGCGTCATCAAATTCTCTTTGTTGTACCTTCAAACCTGAGCTGTTCCACGAGTTCAGGGAGCTCTGCAGCCGGTAGTCTAGCGGGCCCTGGACTAGCGTCTGGAGTCCTTCCCGGAGCTGTTCTGTGTATGAGCAAAATTCTTTCCGGCTAGGAAAGTAGTTCTCAGGGACTGCCCCAATGGGGTCAGGTTCTGGGAAGCAGGGGCGAAAAGTGACCCTTCGAAAAGGGATATCAATTGGGAGTTCCGTGGGGGGGCCGACGTGGGTCGGTTCCCTCGGGTTAGGGTTTAGCGGCGGTGGTTCCGGTGAGGGTTCCATTCGGTTTTTATGAGGATTTTGTTTTAATAGGAGGGGTGAGAGGGGGAGCCTAGGCTTCCCTCTTTTTAAGAGGTTGGAGATGTGTGTGTTTTTCTTAGAGTCTAGTTCACTAATCTAGTTTTAACACTTTTCAGCTGGTCTTTTGCCGAAGCGAAGACTTTTGCTGTTGGTGGTTACCGGAAAAGGAAGGGTCGCTGGCTTGCTGCTCGATCGTCCGTGGTGTGTGCATACGCGCTTAGTCGTTGGGCGCTCCGACGGTCCGTTCCGTTCCGAGCTCCGAGGCGTGCTCGGATTCCAACATAGGGGGCTCCGAAGTGGATGCTGCTTTGATAATGGATCTGAGTGACGATAACATCAGACTGACAGGGACATTAAGATGAGTTAAATTCAATTAATTTTGTGCTGAAACCTGAAGTGTATTACGTGTGCTGACATGAAATGCCAAATGGTGTTCTGTTGTTATGCCAAGACTTTCACGAGTTTCGATCAGATGCGTCCGTCGAATGAACAGGATCGATCCGATGGTCCTTTGATA
>WHVC01000186.1:0-48717 GCA_015178925.1 Russula emetica | reverse complement strand
GACGACTATATACGACCTCCGCTATCCGGATGCACAGCAGAGCATAAGAAATCATTGTTGATATATTGACATCATCTCATTTATCCCTATGCTGTACATACCTGCACAAGTAAACGCACAAAATGATAGGTGTATTACTGTAGTGACTCGGATGCTTAATCAGCCACAACAACCTGAGCAGCGATAATGGCTTACACCCTTGACCACTCACCTCCACCAACTCAGCTCCCTCTAATCCTTCCTAGTGCATTACATGGCTAAGGGTGCATCCAAATCATCCGCATCCTCCGCTACGCGCAAGAAGCATGCACGCAAGGCTACCACCACCAAGGATGCGCCGCCCACCGACACGCCTAACCTACCCAAGGAAAAGAAGGCCAAGGGAAAAGACAAGGGAAGGGCAAGGAACCACCACGCAAGAAGATGTATATCCCACCGGTCAAACCGCAGCCGGTGCAGCAGGACCGATCGACGCTCTTGGGCTTGCGCAGCGCCTGCCCGCTGAACTACTCGTCGTGTGGCGCGGGCTGAGCAAGAAGGACGCTGTGACTAAGGCAAGGCGCTCGAGGAGCTCCGCGCGGGATGGATCGATCATGTACATCTCCTCCTAAGCAGCAACGACGATGACGATGCTCATCGAGATGCGGATGCGGAGGGTCATGCGCGGCTTGAGGCGCTCATTCTCTCGCTGCCAGTCTGGGTACGTTGCCTGCCATTCGCGATGCTGGCTAGCATACTCAACTTAACTTTATATAAATCGGATTCTGGAAGATGCACCATGTGCCTGCGCTCTTCCTTCATCCATCCCGCCGCCTGCGTACCCTGGCGCTTACCGCCCACGCCGATATCCTTCGTACGGAACCACTGCGCGCACAGATGTTCTTCTTCCTTCGCGAGATCGCGTCTGTCGAACAGGTCGAGTTCATCCTTGGTAGCTGGTGCATGGCCGCGCGCGATCAAGACCGGCACGTTGCGCCCGTTGCTCAGAGCTCCTGGGACACGCACGTCCCTTTGCCCCCGCCGACGCAGAAGCAGCCGCCGACACGAGTTCCCTCGATCGGACGGTGGATAGGGAGGTGGAGAGGGAGAAGATGAGAAGCTTGTCTTGGATAGCACGCAGATGGCCGCGCTGTTGGTGTTTGTGCAGCGTGCGCTGCTCGATCCGCTCGCTTTGCATGCGTCCTTGAACCCGGTGCAAGTGCCTGTTGACGTTTCAATGCCGAAGACCGTACGCGGGAAACCCGTTCCGACTGTCTTTGCGGCGGTACAGACTCGGAGGACGGATGGCGAACCAATGGCGCGTGCGAAGGGCGAGAGCGAGGAGGAGAACGAGACGGATCGGAAAGCTCGGTTACGCATCGGTGCTCTTGGCGCGTTACAGTGGATTCTCGGTACGTACACGGTTTCATCCACCATCCGTCTTAGCTTTTTCTCAGGGTATATGCTAGATATCGCTCTCAGAAACTTGGACGCAAGTCACTCGACGATGTACTCGACATTCTATCCGATGCGCGGCTTTGGAGCTCTCTTTTCATGAGCAGATATGTCCCTTTGCGGACGTTGAAAGCTTTGGATATGGGCAGCCGGGCGTTCGAAGTTATGCGTGGGCATTACTTCAAGCGTTGTTGGAGAACCGGACAGGTACGCCTCTCGCCACAGCGCCACTACTTAGCTGATAGACTAGGTGGGGATATATAGATGAGATTGCTAGCCTGGTACCCATGCTTAGCGTCGTTGTTCTGCGCTCATCTTTCGTCGAGCCGAGTGTGGCAAGTCAGAAGAGTAATGTGGAGACCATGGCTGAAGTTCCTCAAAGGTGCGCTCTGGCCCGGGTTCTGTCGTTGTCGGTATCTGAGCGCTCATTATGCTGCAGATTTTCCACGCGCATGGGAGATTGATACTGCCTTTGATCTCAAGAAAGCGAACCAAAGTGGGTCCGACGAGGAAGACGATGGCTCCAGCGCGGAAGAGGAAGCAAATGTACAAGCTGTTCCTACACACGTTGACAAGACCGGCGATCACCTGGTTTCGCGGACTTTTTGCAGTTCCTGGAGCTTGGTTGTGGTGGTTCGCCCTTGCAGGACTACCCGGCCGTCATTGTTATCCTTTCCTCGATCCCGCCTTCGGTTGGTATCCACCCTCCACCCTCTTATTACCATTCTATTAACCCAGGCGTTGACCTTCCACAGATCTTCTCCACTCTGACTCCGGCGTCCCCGCCAGCCCATTCTTCTCCTCGTTCTGGGCCGCCGTCGATGGTCGGGCCCTCAGCGCCCTCGACCGCACCGCTGCGTCTGCCGCATTCCTAGTTCTCTACTTGAGTGTACAGTTTTCATGGTGCGACGCGTACGCAACGCACGCGAGAAGGCGGGCAACAGCGGGTATGGCGAGACGCGGAGAAGGAACTCGTGCGTGTTCAATATTCAAGGGTGTGGGAAGAGTGTACATCGAGGAGGTTAAGGGTTGAGGAGAAGGTCGCAGGAGAATTGGTCGCAAAGAGCCTAGTCAGGCTGAATGAGATTGACGCAGGTATTTGTGTCCCTCTGTCCTCTTGTGAGACGCTGAAGCAGATTTTTGTCGGGGTAGGTCTGTTTGATGTGCGTGGGGTGCTTTCATGCCTGGGATGACAGTGCCTTTCGACTCCGCGGATGCGCCGAACAGGCAGTTTCTCTTCTCTTTACTCAAGGCCTTCCGTACAGTTTTGTGGGGGGAAGTCATCCACTGTCAGTTGTTGACGAACTTTTCCAACGAATCGTGGGAGGGGTACTCGAGCGGAGTCGAGCCGCGTTACTGTCGCGAATGCATGATGAGGACAATCACCGTATACTCGACGTATTGCTCGATCTGATTAGTACTTTCGGAGACGACCTGTTTACTGGTGTTGACCAAGCCGAGGTGAGGATGCTCATTTCCGACAACCCGTCGTTCTACTTATATTTGCTTTTCGTTAAGGCGCTCGATGGGATCATTTTGGAGCACTCTAGCAAGATATTGAGCGTATCGTCAAGACTTTTGACTACCTACCTTTCGTGCCGCAATAACCCTACGGTCACACTCGAACTCTGGCGCTCCCTTCTCGAATCGCTACCATCACAGCTCATCTACACTGTGCTTCCATACCTTTTGGATGCAGCAGAGCGACACACTCTTCCCCATCACTTGAAGCCTGCTCAGAATGAATTTGCCACGTCGATCAGTGCCATATTCTCTGATGCTATAGGTTCTGCTAACCCAGATGCACTGCCCCTGCTTCTCCGCGTCATCCGATGTTCAGGTGCGCTCAAGTATCTTGATATTTTAGGTGTCTGATTGGGAACCGAAGGTACTTCGTGACGGATAACTCATTCGACACGTTATTTCAACAGGTGGTCGCCACCTTTGGAGAGGATCTCTCGCGTATTCTTCATGGAGAGGATGAGGACGTAGCTAAATTGAACGTACTAGTCGACATTATTGCCGTCTGCGTCGAGACTCGGATCAGTCTCGCTCTAGACGAAAGCTTCGCCCTCTCTCTTGTCCCGGATATCTTCGCTCTGGCGTTTTTATTGCCAAAGGCACTGTTAGTGCCTGACATCCCTGTGGCACAGAAGATTTGGATGTCATGGTTGGCGAATGCCCCCACGGTTTTGCAGAGGCAGGTAGGCGCAGCGATCTGCGCACGCTTTGCAAGATGCCATCTTCCATACTTCCATCCTCGTAAGGTGCGACCCATTTACCCATCGCGAGATGTTTACGGCGTGCTCATTCAAAGAAAGCCCTCTGGATATCCTGCAAGCTACGGCCGATGGCGGCATTGACAAACTTATTTCTGGGCTGGATGACCTCCTTCCTACAAGCACGTATCTCGAGGATCTGCTCTGCAACCTTCGGCTAGATCCAGCGACAGCAAGTTTGGCGATAATTCAACCCCTTATTCCACCGCCGTCATCATTCGATACCGCAGACGGGCCTGATTGTGAAGGCGATCAACAAGGACTCGGCGTATATGCGCGTGGGGTCATGGCTTTATTATACTCGTACACGGAGAACAGGGATCTAGCACGGACCAACTTATGGGCGCTACGACATTTCCTTGCGCTGGCGATCTATGCTGAAGAACTTCTTGAAGTGCCATCCTTGCCGAATCCGGCATTTTCTCGGACGGTAGCGAAGATGTACTACAAGACGTCCTTGATCAAGGTGCAACAGCTCACGTCATACCTCTTGACGACGGCCAGCGCGGATGATGGCTGGCATGTAGATGTTTGTCAAGTCATTGTGGAATGGAAAACGTAACACGTCGTTGGGAGACTTGGCGGCCTTTAGCCTGGATCTAATCCAGTGGGCCAAGATGAAGACGATAGTCTGCATGCCCGGATACTTTATACCATACTGCAGCACCCTTTGCGTGATGCTTCGAGGGAGGAAGCCGACGAGTGGTATTGCTAGCCCGCAGGTTGGAAAGGAACTGTATGTCCATCGTATTTTGTTCCACGGAGTTGTCCTGAACTGATTCGCGAAGCTCCTGAGATTTCCTTGCAATCACACTCTGCGTTGCGCAGGTTGGGTCCGAGCCTCCTCGTCTTGATCGATATCGTAACGAGCTAGCAGCAGGAGTCCTAGGTATCAACCGCTAGCAAAGCCAAACACGGACGGTCTACTTTTGCTACGTCGTCTCGCCGTCACGGCGCCGGATCCAGATTCAGACATAGTGTTCTTGCCACAACTCCGTGCGGTGAACTTTGTGAAGGCATGCCAAGGATGGATTACGTCTGATGTGGACATTGACGAAGACGTCGAGAGCGAGATCACGAATGTGTTTTTTCCATCTCGTACCGATCTGCAGAACGTTTCTGGTGCACATTGGGATTTTATTTTCGACTTGATCGAGAACAATCTCGAGGTTTGTTGATATATGCTCTTATTCCTAGAAGGCATGGCTGATCGCTTTTTTCGTAGAATGCGTCGTTCGAGGATGATACAACGCTTACGATTCTGTGGAGGACTATCAGGCTCATCCAGGTTATACAGGATCATGTCCTCTATAACAAGGCACTACGTGCGGATTGGAAAGAAACACGAGACGACAGTGCTTACTCTTCTTCGAGATATCGTTGCGGTCGGAACCGAGTATGGTGTTCGTTGATCGTACTCGTCTCCATCTCACACCCATCTTAGAGTCTGCGCCACATCACCCCTCGAGCTGTATGTCGCGAGGCTGCCGTATCCATCATGCAGAAACTACCCCCATCTTTGGTGGATCACACCACTTTATCCAAGGTGAGTGTTTTCACACGTTCTGATTCCCTGCATATTCATTCCGCTGCAGATGTCTTATCTCCTATTTGATCCGTCTACGAGCGTGCAACAAATGGCTTATGAGCTGTTACGGGAGGCGGCACACAAACGGACTGAGCACCTTGTGATCGAAGCGGGTGTAGACACGGAGTCGGTTGTCAAGTCTGTGCTTCCCTGGGAGCTAGTGTCGTTGCTTCAGCAATCCCTTGACATCGTCGATATTGAGGAAGATCCAAGCTCGGTGAGTCGTGGAAGTCGCTGTCAGTCGATTTCTATCAACCCCGTTGCAGAGAACGTTCGGATCCTTGCTTGGTTGGATGATCGTCTTGGATCTATATTCAAATGCTGTGAGTAACTGCGTTTATCCGCGTCACTATGTCAACGATTCGAGCTATCTCCGTAGTCTATGAAGGTCAAGTCTGGATACTCGGACACCTACTGGAACTTGGATTAGTCACCGCACATCTCATTCCCTTGTCTTTAATCTACTCCATCTTTATGGAGGCGTTGGAAAAGCTGTCAAGTTGGACGTATGGTCAATAGACCAATTCACATTGAATGTAAGAGTTCATCTATCTTACCGAGTCTTAACTAATAATTTCATCAGTATCTGACCCGGAAATCCTTGAGCGTCCGGCTTCTTGCTGCCCACGTCTATTATCGAGCTCCCTAACCATACCTTCCCTCATACGCTCGTGGCTAGAAGATTGCAAAGACAAGAATATACACGTCGGTCACGAGTTATACTGCCACGCACTTCTCCCCTGTGATAATTAACACCGAACTTCGCATCAAGAGTCCAGAGGGCCTCGAGGAACTCAGCGCTGAAATCTCACAGTCAAAGTGGCCAGCGCTGTCAACGAAGTTACTGCGGGTTATAACGTTGACGAGCACCAGCTGGAGATTACGCTGAAAATCCCGAATGACTGGCCGTTGCAAAGGGTCACGGTCAAGGACTCAAAAAGAATCGGCGTGTCGGAAGGTCGTTGGCGAGGCTGGCTTTGGGTGTACAGCAAATCGTTTGGTCTCAGGTGAGATGGCATGTATTCCGCGTCATCTGTCATCACTAGAAATAATTTTTTGCCAGAATGGGCGCATCGTCGATGCGATCAGCCTTTTCAAGAAAAACGTTACCTTACACTTTGAGGGTCAGACAGAGTGCCCGATTTGTTACTCGTAAGTTTTTCTTTGCATTATTGTTTGGTTTTGGTTTTTTTTTGTAAGGGCAGGAGAGCTGACAGACACCCCACCCAAGTATTATTAGTGTTTCCGATGGCTCTCTCCCCCGAAAGTCATGTAAAACGTGCAAGAACCTTTTCCATTCATCGTGTCTGTACAAGGTATGCGTTTATCGAGATCCTTTAATGGTGCTTTAAGCTTAGATTTTTGGTAGTGGACCAAAACAAGTCATTCTCCGACATGTCCTCTATGTCGGTCGGAAATCATGTAACATGATAGCTGAATGAAGTAGAAGCTGAAGTTGCCTGTCATTTGAAGTAGTATGTAGCCAGCCTTTTTTTTAAATCCATAGCAAATAGCGAAACGGTTTATGAGCTGTAGTCGACTTGTATATTTAAGCTAGCCGTAATCAGGAGGGTGATAAAGCCAAGCTAGGAAGCCCATCTTCGGGCTACATATTCGAATGAACGGCTGACACTCAGCCCCGAGTTTCAGACAGTGACATGGCATGATCCATGTCAATTCTAGCACGCAAGGGTGTTCATCGCGAATGGGCCATGTTCTGGCCCTGAACGGCAGCCAATATAGCCGAGTCATACACGACGCCACCGTGCAGGTATGATCGTGGACCTGAGCTTTGAAATTTGAATAATGACCCAGATCGAAATTCATTTATTGGTCTTTTATTCTGCTACACAACCGACGTTATCATACAAACGAGTCTGGTTCATGGTAACGACAAAAATACTGTGATTGATGTCGCTGGAGTCAAACCATGTGTCAAGAAAACAACAGGGTGGCAACTAGATGATGCCAAATGCATGTAAATGGAATAGTAAGTAGAGCGCATTTATCAATCATCGATACCAATTCATCGTCCACCTATCTAGCCTTGTCCAGTGGGAAATGGCTATAGGGTGATTTGAGAGCTGTCGCGCGGCAATAAACTGCCACATGGCTTCCGGGACAGATCCCGATCCCTCGAGATCCTCCAGAAAATACTTTGAAGGTTAGGTAACACTTCAGTTACTCTTTCCCCAGCGAGCTCTTGCAGGGTGGGCACAATACGTGGTACAAATTCCCGGGATAGGTAGAGATTCTTTACGGTGGTAAATGGACGGAAAAGTTCCAACCATTGGTCGTTTCCCAAGTCGTCTTGCCAACGCGGTCGCGGAAATTCATCCTCGAGTATGTAGAGGTGTTCCAGCATGGGAATGAGAGCCTGAGGGAAGGACGAGGTACAGACCTGGGCCAGAGACGACAACTGCCAGTCTGACTGTCTGCATGAGATTCTCAACTCCAACCCTAGATCATTATCTCTCCCTGGAAGTGCGATGGTCGCGCACCAACCGGAAAAGATCATACGTACTTCATTGTATGCCTTGAGGTTTGGTGTGCGACTGATGAACTGGACGAGTTTTGGAGTGTCGAATATGAGCTGATGGAAGAATGTTATGTCTAAACAGTCGAGTAGAGGGGCGTCGATCCGGGTGACGAGATCCTCTAAGTATTCGCTGACCCCAGTGAACGCCAACTTAGTGAGAGCAGGGAGGACAGAGCGTGTGGGCGGAGAAGGTCTGCCTTCCCGTGGAGGGCGCGATTGAGGGGATTTGAATTTGATGGAAAGTAGTTTGAGGCTGGTCAACGCGGAGAGGGAAGTGACCATTTCCTTGGGTGAAAAGTACCCGGAATGAGGAATATCGTAATGGGAGATTCTGACGAGGTTAGGGGCAGACAAAAGTAATTTCCCTAAGACTGAAAATGGAATTGGAATACGGATGAATGCGAGATATCGCAGATGCGGGGCAGAACCGCCCAGGAATGAATCGGGAACAACTGGTGCCATGTCATCCAAGGCGTAAAGCCCCAGGTCTTTCAGCGCCACGAATGGTTTCTGCATTGCTACGCTTTCCAGTAGCGAACTTGGAATGTCCGCATCGATTTCACATACGCGATCGTTATGCCCAAGTGCCGCGATAATGTTATCCTCGCCGCACTTTGAGGTTGAGGGGCCATATTGCTTTATAATTATAGGCAACGGTGGCCATACAGCCAGTTTCTCCCTCACAGGTCTTCCCGATGAGCAGAGAATTCGGATATCCAGGCGAATTGGTGACCGAAATACAACATATCGCCATTTTTGACACACGTGCACCAGCATCTGCCATTCCTCGAATTTGCCGTCTTTATCAGCTTCGGCCATATAGTAATCGAATATATCTAGAAGGACATCGTCGTGGAGTATGTCGATCGTCACTCGGGCTATATCGCATCAGTTAGCGGTTGTTGCGCGGCGAAGCAAGGAAGACGGACGTCGAAGTGGCTTGTTTATAATCTTCTCCTGGCGACGTGCATTATCCATTTCTATCAGTGAGCGTTCCGAACGGTCATCCGTCGGGATCGATGATCCAGGAAAAATTTGATGGTGGGGCAATGGCGGAGTATGCTGGGGAGACGGGATGACAGACACGCTTTCAAGTTTGAGGAGGGCTATTCCGAGTCGAGACTTTGTTAGTTAATTCAGAAATCCGGTGAGGGAATTTCCCTTTACATACCAGTGATTTATCAACGAGGATTGAGAGGACAAAATTGAATTGAGGGCTTGAGCTCGCGATCCTAGGAAACGTTCTTGACCCTTTGACGTCTCGAGTTGCGTATAGGTAAGGGAATAAGGGACACAATTGTCGGCCCGGCTGCAGGTACGATCACGTGCTCCTCCTACGTCGCTAACATGCGGGTTCTCAGTCTGCCCATCTTCCCCTCTGGAGGTCTTTTCACTCAAAAAGCACTTCTGTCGTGCCGCAGGCAACGCCGACAGTCCCTACCCCTTCCTTTTTACCAAGCATCCATGTGGCGGGAGGGTCTCCCTGGCGACGAAGCGACAAAGGAAATGTGTATTGAAAATGTCATTCATCCCGTCTTTCAATTGCTGGTCTCGCACCCCCGCTAAGACTACTGATCTGTGATGCCATGTAACGCTTCTCACTCCAAGTCCTTCCACTGGCACCGACTCAAATGAACCCCTTCCCACACATAAATACCTCTTTTCCTTGGGCGCCGGCGCGCCGCCCTTCTTCGGCAATACAGTACGTCTGAACGAACTAGGGGTATGTGATGTATGAATTCCTTCTCATAATCACGCATCGTATCTTCATAAAAGTACCTGTCTCTCTCGACGAAACACGTTCCTCTGTGTGCATTAGCACGTTCGACACGAACACATTCAGGATCCGGGTCCGAAACGATGTGTTCTGTTGCTGGGTTTTTGGTTCAGGGTAAATGAGGGAAATACATCTGCATAACTGCGTTTACCATTAGTATATTGCCAACAACTCTTCGGACTTGTTTCAGGCCAACATCACACAGGCGTGTTTCACCAAACCGTTTTTACTTTTTTTTGAAAACTATGCTAGGTGGATTGATGCTGGTACAGGCCCAGGGTTTCAGGAGTCAATTGTTAGCATAATATACAACGATGCCACTTCGCAGGTAAATCTGAGTGTTGAGAAGTCAGTCAGCGTGAGCGATTTGCACATATAGTAGTCAACGATGACCCAGATCGAAATTTATCGGCCTTTATTTATTATACCCAACGGTATCATACAAACGAGTCTGGTTCATACTAACGCCAAAAAATACTGTGATTGATGTCGCTGGAGCCAAACGATGTGTGTCAAGAAATGGCATGGTGGTAACTAGATGATGCCAAATGTACATGGAATAGGAAGTAGAGTGCACTTATCAATCATCGATATCATCGGTCGTTGACCACCAATCTTGCCTTGTCCAGTAGGAAATGGCTATAGGGCGACTAGAGAGCTGTCGCGCAGCAATGAACTGCTGCATGGCTTCCGGGACAAATCCCGATTCCTCGAGATCCTCCAAGAAAACGCTTTGAAGGTTAGGTAACACTTCAGTTACTCTTTCCCCAACGAGCTCTTGCAGGGTGGGCACAATACGTGGTACAAATTCCTGGGATAGGTAGAGATTCTTCACAGCGGTAAATGGATGAAAAAGTTCCAACCATTGGTTGTTTTCCAAGTCGTCTTGCCAAATTTGTCGCGGTGTCAGTTCGAAAATGTAGAGGTGTTCCAGGATGGAAATGAGACCCTGAGGGAAGGACGCGGTACAGACCTGGGCCAGAGACGACAGCTTCCAGTCTGGCTGTCTGCATGAGATTTCCAACCACAGCCCTAAGTTATCCGAGTCTCTTCTTGGAAATGCGATAGTCGCGCGCCTATCGGAAAACATCACACATGCTTCGTCGTATGCCTTGGGCTTTGGTGTGCGGCTGATGAACTGGGCGAGTTGTGGAGTGTCGAATATGAGCTGATGGAAGAATGTCATAATAAATCGGTCGAGTAGAGGGGCGTCGACCCGGGTGACAAGATCTTCCAAGTATTCGCTGACCCCAATGAACTTCAACTCAGTGAGAGCAGGGAGGACAGAGCGTGTGAGCAAAGGATGTCGGCCTCCCCGGGGAGGGCGCGATCGGGAGGATTCGAATCCAATTTCGAGTTTTTCGAGGCTGGTCAACGCGGAGAGGCAAGTGACCATTGCCTCGCGTGAAATGGATTCGGAATGAGGAATATAGGAAAGGGAGAGTAAGACGAGGTTAGGGGCAGACAAAAGTAGTTTCCGTAATACCGGAAATGGAATTGGAATGCTGGTCAACCGGAGATGTCGCAGATGCGGGGCAGATCCGCCCAGGAATGAATCGGGAACAACTGGTGCCCTGCCAGTGTCATCTATGGCGTTAAGCCCCAGGTTTTTCAGCGCCACGAATGTCTTCTGCATTGCTGCGAGGACGCTTTCCAGTAGCGAACTTGGAATGGCCAAATCGATTTCAGATACGCGATCGATATGCCCAAGTGCCGCGATTATGTTATCCTCGCCGCACTTTGAGATTGTGGCCGTTGAGAGGGCCCATTGGTATATAATTATAGGCAACGGTGGCCAAACAGCCAGCTTCTCCCTCACATGTGTTCCCGCTGAGCAGTGAATTCGGAGATTCAGGCCAAGTGGTGACCGTAATACAACATATCGCCATTTTTGACATACGTGCACCAGCATTTGCCATTCCTCAAAATTGGCATATTCATAACCTTCGGCCACATAGTAGTCAAATATTTCTAGGAGGACATCGTCGTGGAGTATGTCGATCGTCACTCGGCCTATATCGCATCAGTTAGCGGTTGTTGCGCGGCGAAGCAAGGAAGACTTACGTCGAAGTAGCTTGTTTATAATCTTCTGCCTCTGGCGACGTGCATGACCCATATGTATCAGTGAGCTTTCCGAGCGGTCGTCCATTAGGACCAATGACCCAGGAAATTGATGGTGGGGTAATGGCGGAGTATGCTGGGGAGATGGGATGACAGACACGCTTTTGAGCAGGGCTATTCCGAGTCGAGACTTTGTTAGTTAGTTCAGTAATCCGGTGAGCAGATTTTCCTTTAAATGCCAGTGACTTATTGATGAGGATCCAGCGTCGGGGAGAGGACAGGGTTGAATTGAGGGTTTGAGCTCGTGATCCTAGGAATTCTCGACGACTCGGAGTCGAGGTGTTATCAATTGATCGGCCCGGCTTCAACTACAGTGGCACGATCACGTGCTCCTCCCACCCGCAACTGGCGCGGCTGTTGCCGACCTCGGAGCTGAGAGCGCTGAGAGCTTGTGGACAGCGACGGTAAATATATGCCAAAGGCAGTACATCATTCAGATTTTCTCACTGACGACGAGGCAGGTGCGATTATGATAATTCCCCAGCCTGGGCCAGCCACGTGCCAGTGCAAGCCTTCATAAGCGGCTGCTTGGACATGTGAGGATATTTTCGCCGAACGCGGCTCGATAAGCACCTCTGTCACGGTCGCGCTGCAGGCAACACCCACTGTCCCTACCCCTTGCATTTCTCCAAGCGTCCATATGGCGGGAAGGTCTCGCTAGCGAAGGGACAAAGGAAAAGTGTACTGAAAATGTCATTCATCCCGTCTTTCACATAATATCTCCTTTCCCCGGGACAACCCTGTACCTGTTTCTCTCGACGAAACGCGTTCAGGTTTGCTGGGGCCGAAACGATGTGCTGTGGTGCTTGGAAATTGGTTTTTGATTCAGGCCAGGGTTATATGCTAGGTGGATTGATGCTGAAGAAACACTGTAACGGTTGACCCCGGCCCGGAGTACAAACGAGTCTGGTTCATTCTAACACCAAAAATACTGTGATTGATGTCGCTGAAGCCAAACGATGTGTGTCAAGAAAAATGGTATAACGGTAACTAGACGATGGCAAATGTAAATGGAATAGGAAGTAGAGTGCACTGATCAATCATCGATATCATCGGTCGTTGACCACCAATCTTGCCTTGTCCAGTAGGAAATGGCTATAGGGCGACTAGAGAGCTGCCGTGCGGCAATAAACTGCCACATGGCTTTCGGCACCAATCCCGGTTCCTGGAGATCCTCGAAGAAAATGCTTTGCAGGTTAGGTAACACTCCTTCCCCAACGAGCTCTTGCAGGATGGGCGCAATACGTGGTACAAATTCTTGGGATAGGTAGAGGTTCTTCACAGCGGTAAATGGATGAAAAAGCTCCAACCATTGGTTGTTTTCCAGGTCGTCTGGCCAAAGTGGTCGCAGAAACACATCCTCGAGTATGTAGAGGTGTTCCAGCATGGGAATGAAAGCCCGAGGTAAGGACGAGGAGCAGACCTGCGCCAGATACGATAGCTGCCTGTCTGACTGTCTGCATGAGATTCCCAACTCCAACCCTAGATTATCTCTCCCTGGAAGTGCGATAATCGCTAGCAAATTGGTGAAGATCACACATGCTTCATCGTATGCCTTGAGGTTTGGTGTGCGACTGATGAACTGGACGAGTTGTGGAGTGTCGAATATGAGTTGACAGAAGAACGTTATGCCCAAAAAATCGAGTAGGGGGGCATCTATCCGAGCCACGAGATCTTCTAAGTATTCGCTGGCCCCAGTGAAATTCTGCACCTTGGTGAGAGCGGGGAGGACTGAGTGTGTCAGTGGAGGCGGACGTCGGCTTTCCCGAGGAGGGCGAGATCGAGGGGATTCGAACATAAGATTAAGTGTTTCGAGCCTGGTCAACGGGGAGAGGCAGGTGACCATCGCCTCGGGCGAAATGTATCCGGAATGAGGAACATTGAAAAGGGAAAGGGTGACGAGGTTGGCGGCAGACAAAAGTAGTTTCCTTAATACTGGAAATGGAAATGGAATGCCGACCAACCGCAGTTGTCGCAGATGCGGGGCAGATCCGCCCAGGAATGAATCGGGAACAACTGGTGCCCTGTCATCTGTGGCGTGAAGCCTCAGGTATTTCAGCGCCACGAATGTCTTCTGCACTGCTGCGAAGACGCTTTCCAGTAGCGAACCTGGGATGGCCAAATCGATTTCACACACGCGATCGTTATGCCCAAGTGCCGCGATAATGTTATCCTCGCCACACTTTAGGATTGAGGAGCCATGTTGCTGTATAATTATAGGCAACGGTGGCCAGAGAGCCAGCTTCTCCCTCACGGGTGTTTCCGTTGAGCAGAGAATTCGGAGATCCAGGCGAAGTGGTGACTGAAATACAACATATCGCCATTTTTGACACACGTGCACCAGCATCTGCCATTCCTCAATTTTGTCATCTTCATCAATATCGGCCACATAGAAATCAAATATTTCTAGGAGGACATCGTCGGGGAGTATGTCGATCGTCACTCGGCCTATATCGCACCAGTTAGCACTTGTTGAGCGGCGAAGCAAGAAGACATACCTCGAGGTGACTTATTTATGATCTTCTGCTTCTGGCGACGTGCATGATCCATTTCTATCAGTGGGCATTCCGAACAGTCATCCATCGGGATCAATGACCTAAGGTGGCAAGAAATTGATGGTGGGGCAATGGTGAATTATGCTGGGGAGACGGGATGACAGACAGGCTTTTGATCAGGGGTCAGCGTACAGTATGTCAGCGGCGGAGTCACAATTGACCGGCCCGGCTGCAACTATATATGGCCAGTGGTATGATCACGTGCTCCTCCCGTCTTGTGATTGGTTGGTCATAAACGGGGTTGCGACATCACGCCGGACCGGTACTGAATTGCAATCTTTCTTCCATTCTTGCTGTCAGGATCTGTAATCAAAACACGCGTCCTACTTATCACGTTGTTGCCTCGCGATGAAGTTTACTAGTACTGTTCAGGACCTCCAGCTCCAACTCGCATACATCGCTCGCAGTAAACCCCACGTCTGGCACCTTGAATATCCCCCGTTCAAGGAATCACAATTGAACACGAGACTCGATCAGCCATGGCCAAATCTTGTCTTTTCCTGTGGTGATCTAGTCATGCCTAACAGGTACAGTTTTCATCTGTCAGGGTCTACGGAATGACCTCGGAAATCGGAACTCGTCTGTAGCGGACTTTAAAATGATCGATTATACTATAGGGAAAGTTCTCTGATCGTGCCTGTGCCCCAGAACTGGCAGTAAAGTGAACTCAGCTATTCCAATTTCGAAAACAGATGAGGCATATCGCATCCCCTAGCTTTTGGTCTCTTGTCTTCGGGTGAATCAGTCCAATAAGCCTTGTGTCGCGAACTCAATCAGTATTCTCTGAACCTTCGGCTTGTAGCTCAGGGCTCTTATGACATCTTTGGCGTTGCCGCGGGGTGTCCTCATTTGCAATTATTAGGACAGCGAAGTACTGTAATGAACGGCCTACTCATTGCTTCGTTGCAAACACATGTTCTTCTAGCCTCTCGATTACTATCAAAGGTATTATCAGGATTAGACGCACCGCCGCATCAGTCAAGATAAAAAGTCCCGTCATTTGTCCTGTCTTCTCCCTCAGCCCTTGCCCCGCCCCAGTTCCTTGTTTCACTAACACCTTCCCTACGACATTCTCAAGCAATGTCTGAGAGACGAATTAGTATATTCCGCCAACTTTTCCCTCCAGAGCCGAGCTGGAGTGTGGATAGTGTGCCGGACCAGACGGGGAAGGTTGTAATAGTCACTGGCGGCATTCGTGGAGTAGGGAAGGAGACAGCACGAGTAATCATTCCTTGTTCTCGCTATATCTCGGCCCCTCACTGATTGCGAGCGTTCATAGGTGCTACTCGCAAAGGGTGCCAAAGTGTATATTACATCGCGCTCACCAGAGGATGGGCAACGTGCGGTAGAAGAGCTCAAACAAGCCACAGGAAAAGAATCAGTTTTTGTCATTCAGCTTAATCTAGCCGACCTCCTCTCTGTCAAGGCTGCTGCTGAAGAATTCATTGGCAAGGAACAAGAACTTCATACACTATACAACAATGGGTAAGCCTCATGTTTCGCGAGAAACATGCGGCTTAACATGAACCAGTGGCGTGATGTACGCGCCAGTTGACAGGGTCACAAGCCAAGGTTACGACTTGCAGTTTGGAACCAATGTTCTGGGTATGTAGTGAGGCAAACTTTACCAAACCAGATCACATCCTCAGACATGTTATGGGCAGGTCACTTCTATCTCACCAAACTTCTTCTTCCCCTCCTCACGGCGACCGCCCAAAAAGCTCCCGCGAAGACCGTGCGTGTGGTTAATGTGAGCTCTCTGGGCCACTATTTGGGAGCCCCAGAGGGTATCCGATGGACGACGATCGTTCCTGGGGCGGAGTCGCTTGAGGCGCGTCGGAAGCTTGGCTCTACTAGGTTATATGGCCAGAGCAAGACGGTAGGAACCATGTCATCTCTTCCGATGCTACCAGTTTTCTAATCTGCCAAAAAGGGAAATATCCTCTTCTCAAATGAACTCGCACGGCGATACGGCAGCGAAGGCATCGTGTCCATCTCCCTCCATCCAGGCGCAAATCTCTCTCGCCATGCAGGTTCATTTCTACATCGCATCGGACAGCTCTTCAGATTTGCAGCATATTACGTTATTTCCTGTGGAGACCTTACTTTCGTTAAGGAAGAGACCAAGGGCCTGACTGCGACTGATTTTAAGACGCAAGCTCGTGACCGTGCTGAGGATGCTGTCACTAACATCGAGACGGGAGAGCTCCCTGACATGAACGGGATCGATATCGGAGGCTCTCACGGTGCAATTACTTCTTTATACGCTGGTGCCGCCCCCGATGCGGGAGACTTTAATGGAAAGGTATGTTTTCCTGCATCCAGCACTGCGTCGGAATGTACTACTATAGACTAACTTTCTTCCCCAGTACCTCACTGCCTGGGCACGCCTCACGCTTCCACACCCGAAAACTCTTAACGTCGACACCCAGAAGAAGTTGTGGGATTGGTGTGAAGACCAGGTGAAAGACATCGGCAATAAGGCGGCCGCTTGAAAGATTTGTGCTTCCCCGTTGTACTTGTGTATGACCACTTTTACCCTTATTGCTTGTACCATGTACTTTACATGGTGATTCTTGGTTTCATCTGATGTTATTCGTACACATACCCCTACAGTTCCATGTAACGACTACTGTACACACGGTACCCCCGATCAATCTACACATGGCTAGTATCACGATCACGTGCTTGTAGCAACTGGAAGCACGGCAACCTTTCTCCACCTCGTCTACGTCCGCACCATCCACAGTTAACAGTAGGAAACACAAAACACAAGCTATATTCAAGAGTTCATAATGTTCTCCATCGGTCTTACGGAATCGCCGAGTATGCAGGTCGATCAACAAATTACGTGAAATGCGCCTGCCGCTGCAAGTGCCGCATACACGCCCCTTGGGACGTCGACAGAATCGGACTGATCGTAGTCTTTGCATGAGGAAATCGGCGGAATTCGTACGGAATCCCATCAAAACTCCCTTCACATACCGAATATAACCCCGGTCATGAGATCCATAGTCACGGTCCGTAACTGGGTGGAGTTTGAATGCGTCCGGAGCAGAAAGGGTACGATACGATACTGTGGCCATGATGGCAAGCGCTTGTCAGTGAGGAAAATTAAGGTTGGGGGTGACAGTGATCATGGCTCCCAAGGTATTATCTTCTCTCGCGAGCCAGTCGGAGCTGACTGACACGGTGTCCCGGTATTGACAGGGTTGGCGGCTATCTGGAGTTCGGGTTCTGTTCTGCGGACATCGTATTTTCCGGACTTGACCGGCGCTCCCTACTGGAGCTGTCCATGAGGATAAAGCCCCGTGACCTGAACAGCGACTATGCAAATACTCCTCGACAAGCAATTCGATTACGCGACGTGTCAGTCTCCGTTCGAGAAACGTTGGGTCCAGACTGCATGATGGTCGTTCTCTGCGACTACCTACAGCGAAATGAGTCGATACTGTATGGATCCGGAACGCCACAGAACATTTATGACGTACTCATGATCTTCCCTGCAGCCGCAGTACACCAATTTCCGGTGAGGAACACACTACCTAGGCATGATCCGTCTGGAACCACTGGCAGAAGACCGAGGTTAGAGTGGGTCTCCGGAAACTGGTGTGCAAGACTCGCTCGGCTGCGAGACGTCGTCTTATCCGATGTCGGAGCCGGATAGTACGCCCCCTTTCCTTGTCAGGCTGATTGTTACTACATATACGCGACACACGTTTCCGTGAGTAACCTCCGGCTCGTCTAACCACTGTCTAACCCCTCACCGGCCTCACCCTCGGGTCCACCTTGGCACCTCCCTTCCATTGGGTGCAACTTTCATGCGATGATCACAACCAATGGAAGGTCCAAAAGCAGCGCCGGAGATGTAGGGGTCCCTCGCCAAAACATGCCCGGGGCGTGGCGGGACCGCGATCTGCTTCCTGATAGAGCATGGCCTCACTAGCGACGACACCGGGTGTCATTACCTCAACCCCGCAACTCCCTCGCGGCACGTCCATTCAATAACAGCGTTCCCAGTAATAGTAAACCCAATGCCCAAAAAAGCTATGCCGAATCTTGGTACGCCCGTCAAACACGAAACTTGGCTATCAGCGCTGTCAATCCTCGCATTTCCAAATGAAGATGCAGGCAACCTTCCTTATGCCCGAAACGAGAAAGCTAAAAACTCGTCCACAACGGTCATCAACCTAGACTCGCTTCCGCTCGCCGGACCGCCGCGCGTACGCCGACGAACTGTATGCGCAAAGCGGAGTCTATAAGTAAACAAACAAACAGAATATTAGGGCAGAGGGCCGGAAGGGAAGCGCTGATCGTGATTAACCCTCAAGACGTCGACGCGTCACAGATAATTTTGTAGATAGAACACTGTGCACTGGGAATATAAGGTCAACTCTGTCAGTTTTGGTGCATACACAGTACTACACGCCTTCCCGAGCAACACAAACAGCCAAACGGCTTATCGTATGGGCGTGAAATTAAATGTCAGCTTGTACGCGGAAGAATGATCATCCGAATCTCCGGGCCTGGACTTGAATTGGAGGTCTTCTTCATCGGCGATGGCCAGATCTCTACAGTATTCGCGCTCAGATATCGCGCCCTGAATACGCTCAAAAATAGAATCGGTATCAGTCATGGCGCAAAGTCGATTCCCAACTCCGCTAAATTCTCGAAACCTAAACGTAAGCTTTCATATCACCTTTTTCATCAGCTACTGTACGGCCTTCGTTCATTCTTGCCTCTCTGGATTGAATTTGCTCCATGAGCCTTACATCGAGTACCCAGTCAACACTCGCCGGAACTGAGGTGCAGTTCTCTGTGGTTTGTCCTGTGTAGTCAAGGAATACTGTTATTATCGCCTGGCAGCGCGAAAAGGGAATCGATGAAGGGTATAGTCATCAACCGCCAGCCCCTTGCACATGTTCTGACAGGCGCTTCGTGGGGCATACCATATGTGGGGTAACTTTGGTTGACACTTAAAGCCTGCTTTTGTCCAACCCTTCCCCCACTAGCCCCCGCCATCGTCGCTGGTTGCAAATCCCGTGAGCCATGCCTGAGCGACGTATTGGGATCCTCAGCCAGCTAGTTCCCCCAAAGGCAACATGGACAGAGGAGAAGGTTCCCGATCAGAAGGGAAAGACGGTCATAATCACTGGTGGTAATATCGGGATAGGAAGGGAGACCGCACGAGTGAGGCTTCCCTTTCCCTCGACACGCGATAAGCTTCCCGCTGATTTGTGACCTTTCCTAGGTGTTGCTATCGAAGGGGGCTAAAGTGTACATTGCCACTCGGTCCGCGGATAAGGCACAAGCAGCGATCGATGAACTTAAGAGCAGCACAGGGAAGGAAACCATTTTCTTTCTCAAGCTGAACCTGGCGGACCTCGACTCGGTCAAGACCGCTGCTGAAGAATTCATTCGAAAGGAGCCCGAGCTTCATACGTTGTACAACAATCGGTAAGTCTCGCTGTGCTCTCGCATTGAAAGTGCTTTATGAACACGACGCAGTGGCATCACGTACGCGAAGGCTGATCAGACGACGAGTCAAGGATTCGATATCATATTTGGGACAAACGTATTAGGTACGTGATAATGTTCACCTTACAACATCGCGCGCGTCCTCATGCGTCTATTCGCAGGCCACTTCTATCTCACCAAACTGCTTCTTCCCGTTCTCAAAGCCACCGCAAAGAACTCACCTGCTGGAAGCGTACGAATCATCAACATGAGCTCTATCGCCCATTATATGTCAGCATCAGAGGGCATTCGATCGTCTACGCTCGGCCCCGAAACGGACGCAGTTGCGGCGCGCAAGAAGCTTGGGGTGGCAAGGCTATATGGTCAAAGCAAATTGGTAAAGTTTGCATAATTCCCATATAGATGAGTAGCATTTCTTAATCCGCGGAAAAAGGGCAATATTCTGTTCTCGAATGAACTCGCTCGACGATATAAAGACGATGGGATTGTGTCCATCTCCCTGTTCCCAGGCGCCATCAACGCAGATCTCTCGGGTCACGCGGGCTCGTTTTGGCAGCGTTTCAAGGGGCTGCTTGGAACGTGTATCTGTTTCATACTATCAGGAGGAGATATGGAAGCCGCCCTCACGGAGGACCTTCGCCACGAACGACTCCCTAACGCGGGAGCAATTCGTTCCGAGGCCGAATCTTCTGCACAACGTCGTGTTCGTCAGAATTCCGGAATCTCCGATGAACTTGATTCGGACGAGCCTGCCGAGTCCGCTAAAGTGTATCACCGTGCCATCACCTCTTTGTATGCTGGCACTGATCCAGAAGCAAGCCGACTCAATGGCAAGGTACGCATAATTGGGCCTCCCGAATCGTTCCTGATATACCGACTTACCGGACACGTAAAATACCTTTTCAGTATCTGACCGCCTGGGCACGCCTCACACTTCCAAGTAAGAAGGCGCTCGATCCTCAACTTGGGACCACGCTGTGGAACTGGTGTGAGGAGCAGGTCAAGAAAGGCGCCAAGGTCAATGACGACGTTAAAGCCAAGGACTCCGAAGACACGAAGGTCGAGGAAGATTCCAAGCCCAAGGTCGAGGAAGACATCAAGGTCGAAGACGTCACCAAGGTCGTGGAAGTTACCAAGGCAGAGGAAGATACCAAGCCCAAGGAAGACATCAAGACCGAGGAAGCCACCAAGGTCGACGAAGCTACCAAGGCCAAGGAAGATACTGAGGCCAAAGACGAGACCAAGTCCAAGGAGTGATAACGCTCCGATACCCCACTTTCTCCGTTTTCTTATCGCATAGGACAATCCCAATCACACGAACTACGGAGCACATTTCTACCAGCCCTTTGACGTGGGACGCGGCGCACGACACCATTGCTGACATTGATGATACCAGTACCGGTGGCTTCTAACGACATATGTATGTTTTGCTTATGATAATACCTTGGGTATATTCAAGTCAGATGGGGAAAGGGCCTGATTGGCATTTGCCGTGGTGGCCCGTTCGTCAGATGAGCTATGTAATTGTATTGTATAGTTATGCAAGTACTATTAGTGCACAAGCCGACCTTGATAAAGCCAATGGCCGATCATTGATTGTTAGCATAGGCTCCAGCCTTAGCGGGTGCTCGTACAGTTGTATGCTGTCGGCAGTTTTCGGCCAACGTAACCCACTGGCACGTCGATCGCGAGTATGGTAACTCTAGCCTCGAGGATGAAGATGGCTGAAGAAGCCCGAGTCGTTTAGGCTATGTCTCCCATCAATCTCTCGACGGTGTGCCAGTGTGGCTCGTACTATATCCATCTTATTTCTTCTTATAGACGATCTCCACACTAGAGCCTGCTTCATCATATGATCATGACTTTATCATCCTCAGCTGTGCCGTAGTTTCATTGAATGACAAACACAAAATGCTCGTCTCTCGTTGGATTGTCTGGTGTATTTTTGGTAGGGTGGGTATAGGTAGCCCACATGTGATCATATCTGCCCTTTGTGTACTATGTACTGTACTGTACGCTGCACTCACTCACACTAGTACTGGCATGACGCCGAAGTGGCCTTATTTTTCCCTAGCACATTGACTCGCCCTCCAGGAAAATGATCCGAGTCATTCAAGGAACGGCAACATTGGGCCATAATTCTGTCCTTAAAGTCTTGAGTGTAAGTCTTGAATGCCAAGTTTATTGAATTGCTAAAGCAGCGCGGATTTACTACCGTATAGTTCCATACGACACTTTAGGATGATCTACGATACAAACCGTAGATTACTGTTGTACTAGTATCTCGGTATTAATACAAGTAGCCCAACTGCGTCCATGCACGAAATCAGAAAGATTAAGTATGGTTTCATGTGTGCCGGAAATCCAAATAGTACTTGGACGGTGAAGACATCCCCTATGTACTGATGGAATCCACATCAATAGTTCACCTTTACTACTACATATCCATCCCTCGTCATTGATCGTGGAGTGATCAGTAAAGTCAACATCATTTGCAGTTTCTGCTTTTCCAATTGTAACATTTGACACTTGAATTGTCCGATCGCGTGAACCCGAGACGATGTGCTGGCCATCTGGCGAGAATGCCACAGAAAAGACCGAATCTGTGTGTCCAGTGAAAGGGCCTGCCGCTGTCTCTCCCGTCGTGGCATTCCACACACGAATTGTTCGATCCCAAGAACCTGAGACGATGTGCTGGCCATCTGGCGAGAATGCCACAGAGTTGACCGAATGTGTGTGTCCAGTGAAAGGGCCTGCCGCTGTCTCTCCCGTCGTGGCATTCCACACACGAATTGTTCGATCCCAAGAACCTGAGACGATGTGCTGGCCATCTGGCGAGAATGCCACAGAGTTGACCGAATGTGTGTGTCCAGTGAAAGGGCCTGCCGCTGTCTCTCCCGTCGTGGCATTCCACACACGAATTGTTTGATCATTTGAACCTGAGACGATGTGCTGGCCATCTGGCGAGAATGCCACAGAAAAGACCGAATCTGTGTGTCCTGTGAAAGGGCCTGCCGCTGTCTCTCCCGTCGTGACATTCCACACACGAATTATTTGATCCCAAAAACCTGAGACGATGTGCTGGCCATCTGGCGAGAATGCCACAGACGTGACAGGATGTGTGTGTCTAGTGAAAGGGCCTGCCACTGTCTCTCCCGTCATGGCATTCCACACACGAATTGTTCCATCGTATGAACCTGAGACGATGTGCTCGCCATCTGGCGAGAATGCCACAGACGTGACAAAATGTGTGTGTCCAGTGAAAGGGCCTGCCGCTGTCTCTCCTGTCATGGCATTCCACACCCGAATTGTTTTATCGCCTGAACCTGAGACGATGTGCTGGCCATCTGGCGAGAATGCCACAGACGTGACAAAATGTGTGTGTCCAGTGAAAGGGCCTGCCGCTGTCTCTCCCGTCATGGCATTCCACACCCGAATTGTTTTATCGCCTGAACCTGAGACGATGTGCTGGCCATCTGGCGAGAATGCCACAGACCAGACCGAATGTGTGTGTCCAGTGAAAGGGCCTGCCGCTGTCTCTCCCGTCATGGCATTCCACACACGAATTGTTTTATCGTATGAACCTGAGACGATGTGCTGGCCATCTGGCGAGAATGCCACAGAGTTGACCGAATGTGTGTGTCCAGTGAAAGGGCCTGCCTCTGTCTCTCCCGTCATGGCATTCCACACACGAATTGTTTCATCGCCTGAACCTGAGACGATGTGCTGGCCATCTGGCGAGAATGCCACAGAGTTGACCGAATGTGTGTGTCCAGTGAAAGGGCCTGCCTCTGTCTCTCCCGTCATGGCATTCCACACACGAATTGTTTCATCGTATGAACCTGAGACGATGTGCTGGCCATCTGGCGAGAATGCCACAGACGAGACCGAACTGGTGTGTCCTGTGAAAGGGCCTGCCGCTGTCTCTCCCGTCGTGACATTCCACACACGAATTGTTTGATCCCTTGAACCTGAGACGATGTGCTGGCCATCCGGCGAGAATGCCACAGACATGACCGGACCGGTGTGTCCAGTGAAAGGGCCTGCCGCTGTCTCTCCCGTCGTGGCATTCCACACCCGAATTGTGTTATCGCCTGAACCTGAGACGATGTACTGTCCATCTGGCGAGAATGCAACGGATACGACTGTGACCCCGAAGTTTGAAATCGCCATCTCTAATGATGGCCAATGAGGGAATTGTCCACGTTCCACACGTAAGATTCGAGGAAACGAGGTAGAATAATGCTTGAAGACAAGAGAAGAAGTCGGCGCAAATGGTAGAGCAGAGATATAGATATGTGGGGCACTTTTTGCCATGGCCATCCCGAAATGTCGTACAAATACGGCGGCGTCATTGACGAATAGCCTGAATTCCTCGAGCTCTCTCCGGGAATCCTATTGTGAACATAGTAGTTAGTTATTGGCATTTCTCATCGGACCAGCAGTTATACTCACACCCTGACTAGACGCCAACCACTTATTCACAGTTGCGAACGCTGATGGAGCAAGACCGATGATTCTCGTCAAGCTAAGGGTCTCCAGCCAAAACAGAAATTTCTCCTTGAAGAAGGTTTCAACTTTTCGAAGCAGATCCGTATTGAAATCAGTGTGTATCAAATGATCGTCCCAGAAACGACAGGCATATAACAGAGCAGGTGGAATGTGTCGATCAACGCAGGTACTAAGGTCTTCAACGTCATCGTTGGCGAGATACGATGTTTCCAGTTTGCAGATGTTGAATTTGAGGCCATCGAGGGGATCGAGTAGTATATTGAGACAGGAATGGGCCAATTGATGGTGAACATCACGGACACCGACAAAAAATTCGCCGCTCTTGTCTTTATTTGTGAGGAAGTCACGGAACGATGTATGGAGAGGAATAATGGGAAGGTTTTTGTCGGATGAATTGACATTACATAACAATGAGCCGAGGTCACTGAGTATTCCAGTAACGGCGGCATCACTGTCCTCGTCGTAAGAGGCATGTTGTCGCAGAGTAATGAGTGAGCGTATAGTGAGGGGTTCGATTGAAGTAATCAGTTGTCCAACAACAGAGCGAAATAGAACCCGCGCTTCTTGGTCTGTGAAGTACGCTTCCAGGACATCGTTGTATAACCCGTCCAACAGGTCTTGTCCATGGCGATTGGTACTGGGCTCCAAAAGATGGTTGATACACTTTTCCTTACTATAACCAAAGCGCGGGTGAGGTTTTAGGATAAGTTGACTGGCGACTGCTGCCCATTGAAACAATCCCTCTGCCTTTTTTGCCAACGCTTTGAGGTAAGGTCTGAACTCATTCGAAGGGAGTCTCTGCTGAAAGAATGCGAGAATGTCCTCATGCGTCTCAGCAGCCAGCTCGGTGTCATCCATGTATTTGATCTTGACTGATTGCGCTTCAACGAGCGCAGACACGATGGCGTGCTCTGGTCTCGACGTGATGACCACGCGGAAGTTCGATGGGAGTCTGATGAGATTTCCAGCGAGAAATGCGGGTAAACCAATTCCACTGGTTGTGTCCCCACTCTCATCGAGGGCATCGATTACGACAAGAATAGGACCGACGATGTGCAGGTCTCTGAGTGGTTCCAGGATGAGGGATTCGAACAGGGTATCATAGTCACGAGTGCCGACTCGAAGAGCGGTGTTGTCCTTTACGACCTTTCCGAGCGCGATTTTAAACGAAGGATAGTGGTCCGCGAGATCGCGAGCAAGAGTCGTAAAGAGGTGATAGGCCTTCCGTTCGGATTGTTCCCTCCGAAGGAAGATAAACGATGACGTAAGGCGGTGCATTTTGTCGAACAGTCGTGCGATCTCATGGGCGATCGATGACTTTCCCGTGCCTGCTTGTCCGAAGAGAACGAGACCATGTTCCGTGGCGGGGTTGTTCACCCAATTCCTAATGAAGTCTAGGAATGCCACGCGTGTTCCCGTAAGACAGCCCTTGTCGGGACTAAATCGCGAGTTGACTCCGTATGGGATTTCTCTGATTTTTGCATCGAGTTCTATGACAACTATCGGATCGGAAACCCAGAAGCTATCAAAGACTACCTACCAGCGTCTGAAACTTGGGTCGATATTTTTTCCAATTCGTCCAGAATTTGGGACGCAGTGTTCTGCGTAGAGATGATAGCCTGGTCCAAGAAGGCCTTTCGGCGCTCGACAAGGGCATCGGACAAGTCCTTAATTTTTTTATCGAGCCCACCGCCTATATTCTTCAAGTTCAATGTCCGCTTCCCTGAAAATAGTATATTTACAAAAGCCAATGATGTAGATGAAGACAACGTACACAGTTCGGCGTCTTCTGCATACGATTGGATAAATTTACAGCTAGCACAAACATCCTTCAGCATGAGAGTAAGGATTTGGGCCTGTTTGGATTTCAACTTGATGGATTTCAAAGTGTCTTTATCATGCGCGAACTCTAACGCGTGATGGATGGCTTCGACCAAGGTTTGGACTTTGTCGTCGCGTTCGTATTGTTCCAAGAGCGTCTACCATCCAGACGAATATAGATTGAGCATCTTGTTCGGAAAATGACGCAAATTAACGTACCTTGGGGATCACTGAGAGTAAACCGTGCGCCATCTTTGCGAATGGGAAAGCCTGAGTGGGGAAGTCAGCCCAGTCGAGGGCAACGAAAGGGCATTACGCGCACTTCCGCAATTGGGCTCAACGTTTCCATCACCCAGTTGATCCTCTCGACAGCTTTTTCCCATGTAGTCGATCGGTCAATTGGGACAACCAATTTCATGGCATCATTGGCGCGATCGAGAGTGAAAAGAAAATCCTCAGTAGGCGACAGGTTCGGAGGTGTAATGTTGATCGTTATGTAAAGTGTGACCGGCTGCGTCGACCGCGCAGCTTGCCCAACGTCATTCTCGAGGACAGAAGCGATATCTGCATGCGATATGTTCAATTGATTGAACGAAGGGGAATTCTCAACAAAACGAACCGCTTTGGGAGGCTAGGGGTATCGACATCTCATGGGTCCCTACAAGGATGTCGGGATGTGCAGACCGCTTCGCATAAAGACAAAGTGTAAGATGTGAAGACGGTTGTACAAAACTGAATGGAGGTTTTAGCCATAAAATTGGAGGAAAAGAGGGAAGATCTACAATGGATCCAGGTTCTGGTTCCACTTCGCCATGTGTCGCTCAACCCGAACGTCAGCGGTCTTCGCCGTTGTCTCAGGGTTGGATACAGTGACAAAGACCTTCCTCTTGAGGAAAGGATACTTTTTGACGCTTGGGACATTAACAGCTCGAAGGACTAGGCAAAGATCAAAAACTATCGAGGCATCAAGGAGTTGGGAGTTATTAATAATAACGAACCTGTCACTTCAACGCGTTGCTCAGACAGTCTTCCTTGCGATTCGGCGATTTGAGCACTGTTCGAGGATGGTTCTTGAGCAACAACACTACACAAAAGAAGGGATTGACGCACCCTCGTTCTGCGCTTTGCGATGCCGAGGGACCTGGGCTGGAGTAATGGGTCACTATTAGAACAGTCATTAGTCACAGGCCATCTAGTAGTACGCACGCATTCATGAACATTTGGTTATACTCCAGATCTTGTTGAGTGGCCATTTTACTAGCTATGCAAGAGTTTAGTGTGTAGTGGAGGAGATAGACGGCTAGAGCGTCTGCAAGTGAGTAAACACGCAATATGCACCCACGGTCCTCGTTCTCGTACCCAGACGCCGTAGGGCATGTGATCGGAGAGTGCCGACACGTGGCTATTTTGCGAGATCTGATTGGTCAGAGTTTTGCAATTGAATTGGATTTTGAGCGGAGTCTACAGTTGGAGGCGCTTCTCGCTATCATAGCCCAGTTCGACCTCAAGCTCTGCCTTTAGTCTCGTACAAGTGCCATGGGTCCTCTCCTCTATGACCGCCTCGGCGGACGCCGATTTGACGCTTACAATAGTCTTCAACTTCAATCCAAAGAGCAAGTACAAAGGAGAAAAAAATAGTACGGCGACACGGAACGTTAACGAGACGGAAGAGGGGCAACTAACAATCATCGACCTCCTACTACTTGTCCCTCACCAAGAATCTATCCCAGACAGAAATGGCGATAGGGTGATTGGTGAGCTGTCGCGCAGAAATGAACTGCGCAATGCCTCCCTGGATAGTAGGCTCCGATGGCTTGAACCCCTCCAAGCGAACATTTTGCAGAGCGGGCAACACTTCTGTTGTTCTCCCCCCAGTGAGCTCTTGCAGAGCGAGCGCGATACGTGGCGAAAATAGCTTGGATAGGTAGAGATTCTTCACAGCTGTAAATGGAAGTAAAAGGTCCAACCATTTGGTGTTTTCGATATCACCCTTCCAAACGAGTGGCGAATATAGATTCCCGTCGATGTAGAGGTTCTCCATTGTTAAAAATATCACTTCGACCATTCTGTGGTCAGATGGCTCAGGGTGAGATTGACGAAGCTTGACTAGAGCTTCGCGACCATGAAAGATGAGACGCACCTCATCATACGTTCCGAGTGTTGGCGTACGGTTGATGAATTGGCCGAGTTCTGGGACTCTCAAGTCAATATCATCGAAGAACGATGTCGACAACCGGTAGAGTTGAGGGGTTTCGATCCGGGCCACAAGTTCCTCAAAGTATTCGTTCACCCCTTTGAACCAAAAAAAATTGCGAGAGTTGGGAGGATAGAGCGAGATGGCGGAAATGGACGTCGGACTTTTGAGGTCGGGACGAGATTGAGGAGATTCGAAACTAAGTTGAAGTGTTTCGAGGCTGGTCAACATGGAGAGGCAAGTGGCCATCGCCTCGGGTGAAATGTACCCGGAATGAGGGATATCACAAAGGTAAAGATCGACGAGGTGGGTGGAAGACAAACCTAGTTTGGGTAATCCCGGAAATAGAATGGCATCCAAGTAGAAGTTTCGAAGACGTGGCGCAGATCCACCCAAGAACGAATCGGGAAGAAATGGCCCGTCCGACAATATTAATCCTCCTCCAAATGACAGGTGCAGAACTTCGAGCTCCGGGAATGGGACCTGCATTAATATTGCTGTCCAAAGTTTTTCAATTTGCCAATTTGTTCGGCAATTGAGCTTGATGTGACGTATGCGATCGCTGTGGTGCTCGAGTCCAGCAATTAATGGCATTATCCACTGACGTTTCGGAGACACCCAAAATGATGAGAGGCAAGGCTGGCCAGACATCCAGGCTCTTCTCCCTTGTAACTGTCCGGGAATCATAATAAAGATGCAGGTTCAGGCGACGTGGTGATCTAAGGACAATGCCTCTCCACCGTCGACACACGTGTACCAGCTTTTTCCACGACTCTATCTTTCTTTTCGTATCGTAGCTGCTGCACACAAGGTTGTTAACACATGACCTACACCACATACAGTACTAGAATCAGCCAGCAGTCCTTGGGAGATGGTGCCAGTGCACAACAAGAGACTTACGTCGATTGTAGGATTGTGAATCATGATTGTCTGCCATCAGCGAGCCTTCAAAATCCCGATCTATTATCGTCAACGAGCCAAGGAGGCTAGGAAATGAGGGGAGGCGCGGCGGCTGTGGTGCTAGAGTAATACTGGTCACTATGGTGGAAAGACCTGATGACGGGGAAGATTTCGAGCGGGTCCTATATCATTGACACTTTGTTAGTTATGACAGGTCAATAACACCGTGACAGAGAGTGAATTCCCTTGACATACAGCTGAGAGGTCGTCGTTGATGGGGATTCGGCGTTCGGGGAGACTTGAGACTACATAAAGAGAGACGCTGGCATGCGCAATTGCGCATTGAGCACAGGCGCTTCTTCATCCTCATTTCCCGCCTGCACTGCCCGCACTCACGGTCTTCACGAATTGTTTATTTTCACACCCCTAACGTACAGTACTCGGTCAATGCACTGCAAGGGTTCAATTTCACCCATCCATCTCTGAATCGTTATCTCCATCTGTCCCACCGAAACGGATTTGAACGGGGCCCGGGTCTACGACAGCCGTGCCATACGTGTGCAACCCATGCGATGACGATGACGATGACGTGGGAAACACCATCAATTGTGCTGGCTGGCGCCTCAGCGGCTGAGGGTGAGCCTGAGGGTGAGATTTCCGACCCTGACCCTGACTCGGAGTCACGGTCTTCTCCGTCGCCAGCGGCCTCCTTTCATCCTCCTCCTCCTCCTCCGTCGCCGTCGCCTCCAGCTCTGCTTCCAATCTTCGACGCAAAGGACGTGAAGGACCCATAATCATCATGTCCCGGGCCGACAATGGGGATGTTCCCGTGTCACGGTGTGGCTGATGTCGCTGTGACTGGGCGTGCTTTTGGGTTATCTGAAGGGGTGGTGGCTGGGACTGGCTCTCGGAGCGAGACCAGTGGGGTGTAGATCGGAATGACCACTGCCATTGCTGGTGATTGTCATTGTCAGTTGTCACTGATGACGTCTCTGTGGGCATGTAGTCATTGTCGATTATTTGCATCTTGCTGTTCTGAGTCGGGTTCTCGTCCTCCCAGTTCTCCTCCTCCTCGGGACCCACCAACAACCCCTCTTCTTCTCCATCTTCTACAACCACCGCCACCTCGCCCTGCTCAATCGCCCAATCTCTCTCCCACTTCCTCCTCACCTTTTCGACTTTCACCTCACATTCTTGATGAAGCGCCACAATCCGAGCGCGCAACGAGCGTAGTTCCTCTTCGTACCCACGCACGATCTGTTCTCGTCGTATGCGTTTCGCTTCTACAATGCGTCTTGCTTCTTCGCGCTTGCGAGCTGCTTGGATATCTTCCCAGGTTTGAGGTGGTCCGTTTACCCGATACCTGGTTGTAGTCGCGGTCGCGGTAGTGGTAGTTGCGCCAATGACTGCCGAGGACGTGATTATGCTGCGGCGCGAGTGTCGCTGCTGCCAATCATCCTGCTTCGCCGAGTCTTGCGTGGGTGAATTGTTGTGCGCCGCGGCTCTGGGCGTGTCCGGGGTTATGGGGCGCGGATCGACGGTACCAGACTCGCCCTCTACTAGCTCGTCTGTGAGGGTTTCGTGTCCTCTTTCGCTTGTGCTGGTGGTACTCGTACTGGTGCTGGTGGCTGTACCCTCTACTTGGTCGTCGGTTTTATCGATGCTCTGATGCTTTCGACGACCCTTGGTGTTTGGTCGTAGACTATATCCATGTGTCATGACAGCGTGTGTAGTCTTATGTGCAAAGTCGAGAAGATGGAAAGGTGGAGTGGAGGTTTGTTGACCTCGAAACATGTCCATCTAGGTAGCTTTATTATAACCTGGTTGCATCTCTCACTTTGATTTGTGGATGTGGCCTGCATCAATCGTCGATGCGGTGCTGCGCTGCAGTCACGGTTTGTGGTTGTGGACCATACTGTGGCCAAACTGTAGCATGCTGGTTTGAAGTGGTATTCCCTAGTCATCTCATGCAACACGTGCAACACACAAAGGTCACTGCGGTCGTCAATGCCATCACCACATTCCCCGCAAAAGCGCATTCATTCCCCCTTTTGCGGACTTGACATCCATCCACAACGATAGACTAAGCAATCGATGATGAGGTAAGGTCCTTTTAGAAAAAAAAAATCGAATGTGGAACAATCCCTTTTTTCAAACATCACTCAGGCACGTCTGGTCTGTCAGACTTGATTGACTCTATCTATGTTCGCCACAATGACATGATCCTTGTTGGCTTTGTTCTGGTCATCGCTTGGTCCAACAGGCACGGGTGACTGCCAAGAAAAAGAAGAAGGGGGGGGCTTCTTGTCACTTCTTGATGCATTTTGCATTACCGTACTATACTAGTTGATACTAAGCACGCCCCGACTCCGCTCGCAATTATCGGCTAAAGGGCTGAATCCCCAGAACAAACAAGTACAAAATTGAGGCTCGATTCCAAATTCGAATTTTGGCGGGGAGGTTTCTTAGAATCGCTACAGGTAGTGCATTCGTTCCTCTGTCTCTCATAACTTTGCATGGACGTCGCCAGACCTAAGATACATCTACTTGTGTCGAAATTTTCGGGGTTTCCACTGCGTTCACCGTGCTTTTTTCGCTCGTCCGCCTCTCCCTGTTTTGCTTACAAATCATGCGCCTGTTGCGCTTCGTAAATTGAGAGAAAACGGCCACAAGTCGTGTAGACGGCACTCAATCTTTCCATAACTTCGAATATACATTGCCAGACGCTGTACAGATAGACCCTTCCTAAAATCCTATTCCGTTCTTTGTGCATTCATGACGCTAAACTGTATTTTCGCTGACACGGCCCGCCGGTCCGCTGCTCAGCCCCTGTCGGGCCGGTCTCCATGCCGCCAGGGAGAGCAGCTTCACGACTCCGTCTGTCTGACCGGCGCTCGCTGTAAACCGTTCTAACGATGTCTCTCACGGATTGGGATACGATCACTCAAATTTGAGGGCCGTACATTCCATGCTACTTGATCTGTGGATAGAACTGTCACCGTCCAAGCGAGCCCCCGCAGGCCTTGACTGCGTCCATGTTTATTTTCACACCCCTAACGTACTCAGTCAATGCACTGAAAATTACTATTCTACCATGTTCACCACACACCTTCCTTGGCTTGGCAGCCCACGAATCTAGGCCTAACAGCGTCGAGGCGGTCCCATCCCGCATCCATATACTGCTCCCCCTCTTTTTCCAGGCTGCGCCCATTCCATGAACTCGAGAAGCGTCTTCTACGAGGAGACTTCGAAATTGTGACGGTCATCGACGGCAGGATGTGACGAACGCTTTTGGGCCCGCGGATCCGAGTCTTTTTTCAGGTATGCCCTTCTTCTATTTCAGATCCGGTTTTATTTTACTTTTCCTGTTGGCAGATCAGGATCATCACCTAACGCCGGCAGATCTGCAGATACAGACTCGGTCCGAATACCCATCTCGCACTGCTTCCTCTCTAATGGGTCATGACATGAGTGCTCGCGTCCAAGTCGCTCAGGAGCATCCATTATTTATGCTGAGCACAAAGCTCAACACAGCTGTACGCATTCGGTTTTCTTACGTTCTTCTTCTTCTCACTGTGGTCTGATTTACCACATTTCTTCGCAATCTGGCAGAAAGATTGCTCCAAACCTGATCGATCCTCCTGCACCCCCTTTGTTGAAGCGTGAAGCGGACATCACATGCACCAGGCTCTCAACTTTTTATCAGGAAGAATGTCCACCCGTAAATGATGAGCCACTCGTGAGAATGAATGTTCGTGCTGAGCTTTCTAAACATCGATATGCTCTGGCGGTGCGCTGGTCGTTTATCTGCATCTTGGTTTCTCTAATTGGAGAGTCGACGGCACGGCATGCCCGCGTGAACTCGTGAACCCGATTTGAATGCTCTTCCGTCTATGCTTTTTTTCGCCCATCCCCTTCTATATTAAAAGATTGCACGAGTGTTTAGTAATTCCAATACAAGTACAAATGGGTTGCTATCGAGGTACTAATAAGCCAAGAAGCGTGTGAAATCAAGATGCTTTGGACGATAAAAAAATGACTCACATCGATACTAGTATCACGTGAGGTATACTGTACCCTACATACACGCGCGCGCCCCAATCGAAAGTCCTAGAACTGTCAATGATTCTAACAACGCTATTCGCGTATGCGACTCCACTGTTTCCATCTGCCCAAGTATGGTGTGGTGACCGATATCTAGAAGCCGTCCGTACCATGCTTCGCGAACATATTTCAGAATTTGACGACTCTCAACACGAAAACATCCAACTGCAAATCCTCAGGTGAGAGAGATCCCCTAGCTAGGCCAATCCTATATATCCTTGAAGCACATCACTGCTGATGTTTTTGGAAAGTGTGACGGAGATAAAGTCAGGACTAGATTCGAAATGGGGATTATCCAAGCGTCAGCATGCTTGTGAATATTCCAAGGCTTGTAGAGAAGTTTATCGATCCACCAAGGTTGTACGCTCTCCCTCACTCACTCACATATGAGTCCAAATCGTACTCATTACTCTCCTCTTTAGATGATATCATCCGGGAGCTGGTTCTAAGTCTTTGTGTTTTGTTTTTTTTGGGTCTGGTAGTTCATCGTCAAGTGGAAAATATCATCTACTGTACTCTTACCATGATGTAGACATGTATCGGACAATTTGTGGGCTTGATCGACGGTACCACATATACTATATATATACTGTTGGTCGGGTTATCTCGAAGGAAAGAAAAATAAAATACGATGAAAGACATCTCTCAGACAAGAAGAAGAGGGGTCATGAAAGTCAACATCGAAGTGGATGGAAAGGGGAAGGCGAATTACACTGTCGTCGCGTCATCCCTTCTCTCAGGCTGCATTGCACGTCCACCCGAACCATTCATCACGTCAAGTTGTCAACCCACTGGTTCTCGGGGCCACTATCTTCCCTTTCCTGGAGAAAGCGAATCCGAAAAGCGTGTATAATCAATGCGAGTCCTCCAACGCGGCAAGTCTATCCACAAGATCGTCCATAACATCTCTCCGGTGCAGATCCTGCCCACCACCGGTGATAGTGGTCCCACCATCGCTTCTGAAACCCCCACCCTCTTGCTGCGCCTGTTGACCCAACGCAGCACCAGTCTTCACAGGTACGAGTGGAGCACTAAGAGGTTCAAACCCAGGTGCGATCCTACGCAACGCCTCTCTTTTCCGTCTCTTCTTCTCTTCTTCCCGTGCGTGGAGATGAGCTTCGTGGCGTTCGGTTTGTGCTGCTATCGATGTACGTCGGTTGGATTCGATGTTGAGTATGTGAGATTCGAGAGTGAATGGGTAGACGAACTGTGGTGTTCGTCAACCAAGCGTTAGAGATTTCGGCAAGTCGAATGAAACCGAACTTACGTATGCGTTTATGTTCTCTGGGAGAGGGTGAATGTCCGGTGGGAGTTCTACCTGGTAAAAACGTTCATAATATATCGGTAAGAGAGAGTAGTAGGGGAGGATTTGTGGGATCTGGTTTGGTATGTTTCTTACTTACTGGTTGAGGCACGCGTAGACTAGGAGACTGGATCAGCGGAACGCGAGATGCGGCAGCGTAATGAGACTTTGCTAGATCCGAGTAAGGATTAACGGGATGGAAACATGGGCACCTTTCAGAGCGTACATTGGTCGGAAGACATTGATGTGTCAATCAATGTAGGTGGACTTGTAATCCGGTGAGGGAATGTGCATCCGTTACGTTGCCATTTGTGAGGTAACTGGTGTTCGGCCCACCATATTACAAATCATCTGACGGTTAGTGTTACAGTAGTATAGTAGTAAGTATCAACATCCCAACAAAAGTACATCAGACAAGCAAGAAGTGAGCGACATTAATATTGCAGACATGATAAGGGCATGATGGAAGGTAGCCAGAAATGGACTAGACGGCTTTGACCTGCTCTTCACACCAATTCCACATCTTCTTTCCCAGCTCGGAATCCAGCGCCTGACTGTTTGCAAGTGTGACCCGTGCCCAGGTGGTGAGATACTATGAAACAGTACATGTAAGTTGGTGCGTCATTGGCCAATTCTGGAGGTCGTAATACTTACTTTCCCGTTGAGCTCGCCGGCAGCAAGGGCCGTACCAGCATATAAAGAACTGATTGCTCCATATGACACAGGGTATGCTATCATCCGTCCGACACGCTGTACGAGTGTACCCGAATAACGCATGAGATCCGTTTTGATGATTCCCGGGTGTAACGAGATGGACACGATTCCTTCTCCGCCGTATCGCCGAGCGAGTTCATTCGAGAACAGGATGTTTCCCTATCGGAATAGCGGATTCATTAAACGATGAATGAGAATCGACTCAGGAAGCATCCTCTTTACCAATTTGCTCTGGCCATATAACCTGGTCGTGCCGAGTTTCTTCCGTGCTTCGAGTGCATCATTTCCAGGCGAAACCGAGGACCATCGGATACCCTCGGGTGCTCCCCTATAGTGACCGACAGAGGACACATTGACGACTCGTACGGCCCCAGCAGGTGAGTTCTTTGCAGTCGCCGTGAGAATAGGCAGGAGCAACTTGGTGAGGTAAAAGTGACCTGCGTGTCGTTGAGAACGTGATGTTTATTGGTAAGTTACTTCGATGCACACACCTAGAACGTTGGTCCCAAATTGCATGTCGTAACCCTGCTCCGTGATTCTATCGACGGGCGTGTACATGACTCCACTGAGTGATATTAGAACGTGGAGTTTTTTCGCGACAGAATGCACGCGTGGAACATACGCATTGTTGTAAAGCTCATGAAGCTCGGACTCCTTGCCGTTGAATTCTTCAGCAGCAGCCTTGATGGTGACGAGGTCTGTCAAGTCGAGCTTGAGGAAGAAAATGGACTCTTTTCCTGTCTCCTTCTTGAGCTCATCGATCGCATTCTGAGACTTTTCTTGTGAACGAGCCGCAATATACACTTTGGCGCCCTTCGAGAGCAGCACCTTGGGATGACATCCTCATAGTCAGCAAAAGATGATCACGATGGGGGTTGAGAAACAAAGGGACACTCACTCGCGCTGTTTCCTGTCCAATCCCGCCACTAGCACCAGTGATAATCACGACCTTCCCCGCCTGATCCGGGACATCAGCTGCAGTCCAAGTTGGCTTGGGGGGAAAGAATTGGCTGAAGACCCCGATGCGTTTCTCTGACATGACTCAAAGAGTATCCAAAATGATGGAAGATGTGGGGACTACTATCGTAGGAAAGTGGGAGAGAAAGGGTAAGACAACGCGTGGGCATTTTGTGTGACAATAGCTCGGCTGCCCTAGAAATTCTTGGCCTGGAATGAACATGTGGTAAATTCCCTTGGAGGTATGAATTGGCGTTGTTTGCCTAATCGCAGCCATGAGACGCGCAAAGGCTGACATATCCGCAGCGGCATATTTAATACCCGGGGCTACCTTCATCTCGAGCGGCTTTTCAGCAAGTATTTGATTAGGGCTGTGAATTGAAATTCTCCATTGAAGTGCCAGTGGATTATCATCCGCGGCAGGGGGGCTGAGAGGAACCATGGGTGGAGGAATGAAGAAAGTCTTTCCTGTATGTGTGGCAATGACTAAGCTACTTCGAACTCCGACCAGTTCGACATTCCGGCATGTGTAGCGTTTCACGCGAATTTCACGTTTCATGTTCGTGCTTGTGCAGTACTTGCTTCCACCTCACCATTTTGTGCATGTGGCATTATCTACAAGAAGGTCACTCGCATCGACACAAATCATTCATGTTGGAAGTGAGCAGCGCCTGCGCCTATCAGATACCATGCACACACGACTCGGAGTTACAAGTAGAACCGTTCATACCGTTAGCAGCATACAGCACGGCGACAGCACCATGCACGCAATACATTCATTAGCACATATGCTTATTAAGTCTATACCACAGTCCCGTGGCAGCGAACCCGCATTGTACATAAATACAGAGCAGTAGCAGTGCTACTCCCTCAGTTATCGTGCCGTACATCTGAGGTGAGCAGGCCACCCGACATACTTATCACCACATATACTCACATAGCATAGTTACTATCATTGCAGGCACCCGCACGTGTCCACTTTAGCTCACCCTTAAGGGCCTTAACACTATCAGTTTGCAACAATTCATACTGCAGTAGTAGACATACCAGTATATCAAACATCAAAACAAAAATACCAGAGAAGCAGAAAAAGTGAACGACATTGCAGACATGATAAGGACATAAAACAAGTCCTGATGGAAATTAGCCAGAATTGACTAGATATCCTTGACCTGCTCTTCACACCAATCCCACATCTTCTTCCCCAGCTCGGTATCAAGCGCCTGATCACTTGGAAGTGTGACCCGTGCCCAGGTGGTGAGATACTATGAAACAATACATCAAAGTTGGTGCGTCATAGGCCAATTCTGGAGGTCGTAATACTTACTTTCCCGTTGAGCTCGCCGGCAGCAGGGGCCGTACCAGCATATAAAGAACTGATTGCTCCATATGACACGGGGTATGCTATCATCCGTCCGAGACGCTGTACGAGTGTACCCGCCGAATGACGCGTGAGATCCGTTTTGATGGCTCCCGGGTGTAACGAGATGGACACGATTCCTTCTCCGCCGTATCGCCGAGCGAGTTCATTCGAGAATAGGATGTTTCCCTATCGAAATAGCGGATTCATTAAACGATGAATGAGAATCGACTCAGGAAGCATCTTCTTTACCAGTTTGCTCTGGCCATATAACTTGGTCGTGCCGAGTTTCTTCCGTGCTTCGAGTGCATCATTTCCGGGCGAAACCGAGGGCCACCAGATACCCTCTGGCGCTCCGCTATATAATTGGTGACCGAGAGAGGACACATTGACGACTCGTACAGTCCCAGCAGGTGAGTTCTTTGCGGTCGCCAGGAGAACAGGCAGGAGCAACTTGGTGAGGTAAAAGTGACCTGCATGTCATTGAGAACGTGATGTTTTGTCGTAAGTTACCTCGATGCACACACCTAGAGCGTTGGTCCCAAATTGCATGTCGTAACCCTGCTCTGTAATGCTTTCGACGGGGGGGTACATGACTCCACTGGGTGATATTAGAACGTGGAGTTTTTCGCGACAGAAAGTACGCGCGGAACATACGCATTGTTGTAAAGCCCATGAAGCTCGGACTCCTTGCCGTTGAATTCTTCAGCAGCAGCCTTGATGGCGACGAGGTCTGTCAAGTCGAGCTTGAGGAAGAAAACGGACTCGTTTCCTGTCTCCTTGAGCTCATCGATCGCCTTCTCGGACTTTTCTTGTGAACGAGCCGCAATATACACTTTGGCGCCCTTCGAGAGCAGCACCTTAGGATAACATCTTCGTAGTCAGCAGAAGGTCATCACGATGGGGGTTGAGAAGTAAAGGGACACTCACTCGTGCTGTTTCCTGTCCAATCCCGCCACTGCCACCTGTGATAATCACAACCTTCCCCGCCTGATCCGGGACATCAGCTGCAGTCCACGTTGGCTTAGGGGGAAAGAGTTGGCCGAAGACCCCGATGCGTTTGTCTGACATGACTCAAAAGAGTATCGAAAATGGTGGAAGATGTGGGGACTACTACGGTGTAAGACGGGCATTTACATATTTACATCCCGTGCACCGGTGCCTAACCAGTGAACGCCAGTCAAAAGTCCGTACCTGGGTATCCCCGGCGATTCCCACGGATCCCTTGGATTCTGTCGAGATCCCTTTTGGTCCCTTATCCGAGGGATTGAGGGGTTCCGGGTAGCGAACGAGATGTCAAACGAGATGATTTTTGACATCTTACCTAAGTAAATGACACGGAGATTGTTGAGTACATCGGAAGATTGTTTGCGCGAGACCAAACTCGCTGCCTTTCTCGCTCTCCTCCCTTCCTTCTTGCAATGCCTGGACAAGTCGGCGTCTGACAAAGAGGCCCGTAGCATGCGCGCACTACATGACCAACAGGCTGGCGGAATGGCTCTTGTTGTTCATCCACGCTTATGATCCACATATCCACAGATCGTCTGGAACCATCACCCTGTGATCACAGCCCGCACACCCCGCTTCCACATGCACCCCCTTCTCTCCTCCACCCGGCTACATCATGCTCCCATCTCTTGCGACATAGCATTCACAACCTCTGCATGCACAGTCGTCAATCGCACCCTAAACTCTCCCTTCCCAGCAGTAACATTAACCCAGCCCGCGACCAAACCTCCGATCCCAGCGAGCTCGCGTCTCGTCCTGCGATCACCAAAACTGCCCTGGGTCATCGTTGTCGGTCTGATCAGCTCACCGCCGCCCTTCTTCATAGGCAAAGATGGTGAGAGGCCCAAGGCAAAAAGTTCAGCCGCGCTCACGAACCTCAACGTGCTCTATGGCATTCACTCATTAGGTTTCCACAAGCACCCACATTGAGATGATTACGCCCGGTGGCGAAGAGGCCTTTGACGGCCTTTTCGACCAGTCGTTCAATTTTCTCAGGCAAAATGCATGTACAGGCACAGCGTATATGATGTCAACATGTAACATGTAAATGATGTAATGGGGCCCGGTACGTCGCTCACTTGCTTCGCTTCCACCTCCACCGCATATTAATCACCATCTCACCTCACCAACCCACCCAGCAAAGTCCTAACCGTTCTTGCACAAACGCATCAAGCCACGCTCCTCACTTCCTTCACCAGTGCTCTAACAATGGGCAACAGAACCGTCAGCACAGTCCATCATACCCCCTTCGTCTGTCTTACATGCACATTCTGTCTTAGATGGCCCGATATGATGACAATGACAAACTTGGCGGAGCATCCATTCAGTTTCAGTTTCAAAACCACCCATGTGTGGCAATGACTAAGCTACTTCGAACTCCGACCAGTTCGACTAACTTGGCACATCACGTGTCCCGTAAGAAAGTTGGCGTGTTGCGTGTAAAAAACTTAAAAACATGAAATACTGTAAAAAATATTTATTACATCAGAAATATTATGCGGAATGTGGACTGCTTGTGCAGTACTTGCTTCCACCTCACCATTTTGTGGCATTATCTACTAGAGGGTCACTCGCCTGATGGGAATTAGCCAGAAATGGACTAGATGTCTTTGACCTGCTCTTCACACCAATCCCACATCTTCTTCCCCAGCTCGGTATCAAGCGCCTGACTACTTGGAAGTGTGACCCGTGCCCACGGGGTGAGATACTATAAAACAATGCATGTAAGTTGGTGCGTCATGCATCATGGGCCAATTTGGGACGGGCGAATAACTCACTTTGCCATTGAGCTCGCCAGCAGCAGGGGCCGTACCAGCATATAAAGAATTGATCGCCCCATATGAAACAGGGTAGGTCACCATCCGTCCGACACGCTGTACGAGTGTACCTGAATGGCGCGAGAGATCCGTGTTGATGGATCCAGGGTGTAACGAGATGGACGCGATCCCTGCTCCACCGTATCGCCGAGCGAGTTCATTCGAGAATAGGATGTTTCCCTACCGAAAAGAGCAGATTTATTAAATGATGAATGAGAACCGACTGAGAAAAGCATGCTCTCACCAATTTGCTCTGGCCATATAACCTGGTCGTGCCGAGCTTCTTCCGTGCCTCAAGTGCATCATTTCCGTCGGGCGAAATCGTGGACCATCTAATACCCTCGGGTGCTCCCCTATGGTGACCAATAGAGGCCACATTGACGACTCGTACAGTCTCAGCAGGTGAGTTCTTCGCGGTCGCGGTGAGAACAGGCAGGAGCAACTTGGTGAGGTAAAAGTGGCCTGCATGTCATTGAGAATGTGATGTAAACTACCTCGATGCACACACCTAGAACGTTGGTCCCAAATTGCATGTCATAACCTTGCTCCGTGACCTTATCGGGAGGCGTGTACATGACTCCGCTGAGTGGTATTAGAACGTGGAGCCTTTCGCGACAGAAAGCACGCGCGGAACATACGCATTGTTGTAGAGCCCATGAAGCTCGGACTCTTTGCCGTTGAATTCTTCAGCAGCAGTCTTGACGGCGACAAGGTCTGTCAAGTCGAGCTTTAGGAAGAAAACGGACTCGCTTCCTGTCTCCTTCTTGAGCTCATCGATCGCCTTTTGAGACTTTTCTTGTGAACGCGCCGCGATATACACTTTGGCGCCCTTTGAGAGTAATACCTTTCGGATCACACCTTCGTAGTCAATACACAATGGTGGCGAGAAAAAAGGCTCTCACTCGTGCTGTTTCCTGTCCAATCCCGCCACTACCACCTGTGATAATCACAACTTTCCCCGCCTGATCCGGGACATCAGCTGTAGTCCAGGTCGGCTTAGGGGGGAAGAGTTGGCTAAAGATCCCAATGCGTTTCTCTGACATCACTCGAAGACTTTCAAAAACGGTGGCGGTAGCAGAGACGGAGGACAGGAATGGTGGGGAGAAAAGGTGAGACAACGCATGGGCTTTTTGTGTAACAATAACTCGGATGTGATATTCCTAGAAAAAAGAAGTCTTGGCATGTCATGGAAGAATGTGGCGAATTCGGGTGGCGAATCCGGGTGTTAAGGTGGGTTCTCTGATCGATCGTAGCCATGAGGCAGAATGTTATCTTCAACCCTCAACTTGAGAGCAGCTTTCAGCCATCGCGAGCCGCTCCGACGTCAAGAATTCCTTGATTTGGCTGCAACTTGAAGTCTTCCTTTGAAGAGTCAGTGGATTCGCATCCGTGGCAAGGAAGGGAATTTAAGATGAATTGAAGAGCATCGGGAGCAAACGGAACATGGGCGGTGAGGATGACCCTCGCTTAATGACGCCACGAAAAACTCCCACTCGCTCTGCTCTCAGTGTGCTGTTAAGCTAATGCATTCTTGAAAGCATGAATCAGCCTGGATTATGTTGCAATGTTAACGTTGTCATACTCTCTTTGGCCTCACGGAAGTGCCAGTGCTCAAGTGGTGTGATGTACTCGCGGAAGTTCTGGCGTTATTACAGTACAGTCGAAATTGTCATAATGCATATCATAATAATGCATAAATCTCATAATGCATGGGCCATTTTACCGAATATCAATTCAATTTATCTCATAATAGGGTGATTCACGTTGCGGTTTTTTGTTGGTTTTCTGGTTGGTTTTTTAGAGTGTTTTTTGAAGCCGGGAACTTCCGGGGTCCAAAAATCGAAGGTCCGTTTTTTGAGATGTGAAAGGAGCTCCGGAGCTGCTTTTGCATCGTTTTTAGCTGTTTTTTGCTTCTCTGTTTTTGGCCCTGGTTTGTCATCGACAAGTAGATTATCATAATAACGAAAAAAATCATAATAATGAAAAAAATTATTGCAAGCCTCTCCGGCTCTCCCCGACCATCTCCTTGTCATACACTCGCACACATACTATGGCAAAGGCCAGTAACTCCAAGAAGCCCACCTCGGAATCAAGCCAAACTGGAAAAAAGAGGGCTCCGAAGTCCAGCAAGCCTGCCGAGTCAAAGCCAAAACAGCTAGAATGGGGCAGTAATCCGACATGGATACAACGTGCCATCGAACATCTTACATGCGATGTGAAGTTCCGCCTTCGACTTTTCAGTGATACCACTTCAGGGGCTAAAGCAGAGGGCCGGTCGAAGGTACAAGCTTCAGAAAGCAAAATAGCACTTTACGGCGTACTGGCGGCTGCTGTCTTCAAAACCATCGACGATGAAGCCATTCGACAAGACTACGAGAAGGATCCCACTCGCTTCGCGCGGTCCACCCAACAACAGTTTCAACGGTACGTATACTGGCATTCAGGCTATCGCTACGGGCTGACTCTCTGATAACAGACTAAAAAAGACGTATCTGAAATATAGCCGCGAGATACAGGGAACAGGTGAAGGGCTGAAACGGACAGATGGGGAACATGCCAATCTGATCGGTGAGTCCACTTTCCGAAGTCGATACTTCAGGCCTAATAGAGGGATAATCAACAGAGCGAATTCGTGAGGAGTGGCCATGTTGGGATGACCTACATGCGTTCTGGAGCGAGTTGCCAAACTATAACCCTGTGGGGGTATCTACATCGACAGCGGGCCAAGATTTCGGAGCACATGCAGCAGCCTTGTTCATGAAGCCGAGTGACAAGGACGAGGAGCAAGTTAGTGATGCTCAAAGTAACCATGGAAGTGGAATACCAGACCTCGATTGCGTTGATCCGGGCTTAGAAACCCTGAGCCAGGACTGGAACTTGGATCGTCTTGAAAGGGACTTTGCTGCGATCCCAGCTGGTGGCTATAGTGGCACGAATCCGTATGGTAGCGAAGATACCAGCAAGGAAACGAAGGTGCGTCTTTGTTCCCATTCTGGCCAATCATGGGCGGCGTGACAGGTCATGACAGGAACTTGTACCATCTGTCGCCCAGCTGCCAGAAGACGCAACTACAGCATCTCAATCTCATGTCACCGCTACCAGCGCTGTGCAACACGATCTTATCAGCCGGTCTACTTCACGGAGCTCAACACCTGCACGAACGTCCAAGGACGACACAAAAGGCAAATCGAGCAAGAACCAAGCTCACACTATGATGAAGCGCAGCGTCCAAGATGCGTTCCGTGAGGATATTCATGTGCTGGAGTTGAAAGAGGCAGCTGAGCGTCGTGCACAGAAAAATGCCATCCGGTTGAAGGAACTGGAGCTTCAGGAGAAAAGGCAAGCGGCGAAGGTCAGAAAGATGGAAATGGACGCGGAGATCCAGAAGGCACAGCTTAACATGCTGAGCAACATGGCGAACATGTTTGCATCAGGCCCGATGGGCGCAGTAGGTGGGATCCATGCCGCGAATCATGCGGGATTGGGATCGGGACCATCAACGCAACTTGGTGGATCGTCTACGAGTCCAGCTACAACAGCTGATAGTTGGGTTCATTCCCAACATGCAAGTACGTCGAGCAGTGGCACTAGCCAGAGTGCCTTAACTCACTCTGAGTTTGACTTTCCTGCAAACAACTTCAACTTTCCGAGCTCATGGAAGCCAGGCGATGATGTGGCATAACAGCGAACGGTGATGGGACACGCGAGAAGTGAAGATGATGCGGCCAAGGCTTGATCAGGAGAATGGGTGGGCATGCAGGCGGGCATGCAGGCGAGCACGAGGCTCAAACCCGGCACCATTATGGTGTTATTCTTGCTATTCTACTCGGACTCGTTATGATAGTCGACTACTAGTCCACTAGCAAATAGATCCTCTTTAACCCTCCTCCGCTTTCGCTGGCCCTGGGACTCACGACGGATTTGAGCGGCAACGCGATCCTCATCAGGTGAGCTGACTTCATCCGACGACAGACCGTCCAAAATGAGCTCTTCATTCCACTCCTCGTCGAAGTGTTCCGTCTCGATCTCGTGAATCATGGTGTGAATGACGATGCATGTTCGTATCCATGCGAGGGCGCGCTCGTGATCCAAGGCATTCTTGATCTGTTGGCACAACCCTTTTAATGACTGAAACCGGCCTTTAATAAATCCTACAGCATGCTCGGATCGAATCCAAACCTTTTACCAGTTAGTTATGTAGTGTGGTAGACCGAAAAGTATGACATACATGTGAAACCCAGTAATTGAAGACCTTGTTATCCGGAGCGTTCGCAGCAGGCTTCTTGAATGGTGTGATGCACCAAGCCTCTATCGGATAGGCGGAATCTGCCCATATCCATTCTCCAGGTCCAATAAGGTGCTGTCTCTTGAGAACGGTGTGCGAGTCTTGGAAGGCGGTGGAATCATGCGTGCTGCCACAATGTCCGATGACATAATCGATTATGCGGAGATTCGGGAGGGTGATGAGCTGCCGGTGACAAGCCTATCAGTACGCAAGAGGGCCGTTTGGCTTTATGCTCACCTGAACATTTAGCGAATAGTTTGACTTTCAATCGAAGTATGCTTCGCCATGATACCCTGGCTTTTCAGCCAGAGGAACCAGAGTGCCATCCACAAAGATACAGCCATTCCTCCATGCGACGCAAGTGGCGGCTTCGACCCACTCCTTCGCGTTTTCCTTCTCGCGTGCACTTGGCCACCGGATTACAGCATCATGAAGGGTGAGGAATGCTGTTATCACCCGTCGCGTTGCGTTAACGACCATCCCGGCTGATGTACCTGCCCATTGCGCAATAGCCTCCACAGAGGCTGCATTCCCATGGTGTCCGAAGTGAAAGAGTGAGATTGCAAGCTGTTCGTCAAGAGGCATCTGATCTTGTGGTCCATCACTCACGAAAGCGGGATCACCTTCGATCCTTTTGATGAGTTCATCAAATGTCTCGGGGTTGACTCGGAGATTTTGTCGGAATCGTTTATGGTCGTCCTCCTTATACAAGATGAGAACCAAGTAGAGCTGTGATAGTTTGTGGACGCGATTTGGGAAGAGAACGCGGGTGGTTGTGAGGTAGTTGATCCGTTCCTGAAGGGCTGCTAACCGCCTTATGAAAAGCATGTCTTCCTCGGCATCTGTGGACAGGTCATCATCAGAGTCTGCTTCATAGCCAGCAGCTATATCATCTTGAGACTCGGAGGACAACGAGGATATGGAAGACAGGGAAGATGGTGAGGAATCGACGTCCGAGTAGTCAGAGCCCAGCTGACTCCGCAGGGGCTCCATGTCCGAACTCCCATCGCTCGGGTCCGAGTCACCAGTTGCACGACGGCGTAGCTCTTGCAGCTTTCTTGCATACACAAAGGCACCTCGAAGAAGTCGCTGTCGAACTGGAAGTGTGGGCATGGCATGCGGACGGAAAAGGCTGCGCCACCCTACAGCATGACTCCGCAATATTTACTTTATTTATTTGACATATATGATATATTTAATAAATATATTTTATCGCACTTTAGCCTCTCTGGAAGCGACAAAGTGTAAAAACAGAGATCTGTGTTTCGGAACGGCGGAGGAGGGGGGTTTCACGTTGGACCTTTTTTGGGGGCTGTTTTTGACGAGTTTTTAGCAAAAACTGAATTGAAACCTTAAGGAAAACTGCCAAAAATCCACCAAAAAAAATGCCCAAAAATGCCCAAAAAACGCCAAAAAACCGCAACGTGAAACCCCCTAATGCATGGACAAACGTTATGCATTATGAGAATTTCTACTGTAAGTATATACGAATCCACATTTTTCAGGTTGAATTCCGTAACCTGACTCGGAGAGGAGTGGATCAAAGCAACCGGGACCTGTCGTGGACTCTGCTGCTCAGCTCACACTCACGCGCATTCTTCCAACGCTGATACATCTATGCAAGTGCCGATCCCGGCATACTAATATACTGAGTTCCTCATGACCAAAACTCTATGTCTTCGTTTTTCACATGACCGTGATGTGTGAGGTGAGTAGCATCACTGGCCCCCATGATGGGGCAGTGATGTAGGTGTGACGTATAGTATGGGATCATCATAGTCTGCACTGCATGCAGTATAAATAGTTAGCAATCTTCGGTAGGCTTCAATCATCTGGTTCAATGCTCCACTGGGTGCCGGGGCTGTACATGGATCTCACCTTGGGGCCCCGCTACGGCTCTTGCAGTGTACGCTGTGTACAGTAGCTGTTGACGTGGAGCTCCGAACCTTACGTACGTTTCCTCGAGGCAGGGGTTTGGCGTATCACTGCTCGCTGCCTAACTTGAAATTGGTCCCTGCCAGTGTCGACTGTCCTTTCGAAAGTCCAACCAATTATCGAGGATGTCCACACTCCTGGATGTGTGGAAATTGTCGAACTTCCACTTAAACGTACAGTACTAGCTCCCCAGCGAACAACATCGACGCAGCTTTTCTTGAATTAGCGAACTCAGACTGGCCAGTGTGGCACAACAAACTTGAACAATGCTCGTAATGCTCGACACGGTTTCTCTCCTGACGAACATCACAAGGCAGCAACCCGAAGCTAGCAGGTGTGATCACGGTGCCAGTGGGGGATTCTCCCACTGCGCACTGCGCAGCCAAAGGTCTTTGATTGATTGATGACTGTTTCAGACGGGTCTTCAAATTCAAACTTGATAAGAAGCCATCGGAGGAACGCGGATAGCAGTCCGACTCCGAGGTGATTGAATTCATTTTGTCGGGCGTTCACACGTTCACGTTCTGCATCGGGACATATACCAGTTCGTTTACTTTTTGCCGGTGTCAAGATCCAAGTTCTCAGCGAGGTCTATGTGTGAAAATCTGAGACTTAACGATACGCATGCCCTATTGATCCACCAAGGGGTTAATCTCACTTAAGTACTTTTAAAATGCCAGTGAACGCCGCGACCGCATACTGCACGTTATGACTCATGGGGCTCGCGATCGCTTCGTTTAGGTCATAGAGAAGGCCACGATGCTGTCGGCGTTCACTGTCGACCAACAAAGGTTCGTTCGGTTCATCACCTGGTATCTATTCAGTTACCATAAACGTGCTATTCCGCGGTTATCAAGTCCTGCGTGGGGTTGGAATAACATTGCGCCGACCTGCTGTATTTGGAAAGTGGAAGTTGAGGCACATGCCATTGTTTTTTTTTGGCACCACGAGGCCCGGGTCATCCCAAATTCACAAAGGCACTGGCCAGAAACTGTCGTTGATATGATAGCTATCCATGATACTTCGCCCTCGTCATATTTGTCGTCACTAGTCTTGTTCGGGCCGTTGTAACCGCATTGGGAGGCCGAGGCGGTGTCCTGTGGGAGTTCTAGATGCTTCGCATCACATCCCCGACGGATTTGTAGCGCTCCCACTCCACCTAGCAGCCTAGCTCGTATCTCCTACTCCACATCGTATCACCTGAGCGCGCGCCTTTGCCTGTTTTCGCCAGTGCGCAGCCAGGCCTGAGGCGTCCATTTCGTGTTCAAGTCGAGTGAGCCTCTTGTTACAGTAGTTTGTCAGCCCACTGAGGCTGTGATTGATAACCTAACCATGCCCGAAGTTCACCGACATCGCGTGATTCAAAAGTTGCACGCGACAAAAACATTGTTTGAAGCATTTCATATAATGCTGGACTCTGATAAGCGTTGATTTGGGCCCATGTCCACCTGTTTGGCACGTGAGGGCAACGTTTCGGGCCGCGCCTTGTCCTAAAGTGGCTCGTTGGGGTATGCGTGGGTACAAGGAGTGGATGGGATCATCAGGTGGAGAGGGAAAGCGTAAGGGAGCACAAAGGGCGATTTGAAATCCGACGTCAGAGTCGATGAGGAGTCGATGAGGAGGAGGAGTTGGTTGGGAGGTGAGATCCGGTGAGAGGGGAAGGAAGAGACCGTCGGACTATCGGGTGCGAACCCGGTGATATTCCCCTTTGATCACGATCACACAAAACCGGCTCGGCAACCCAAGCAAAGGACAGTAATACCTGTATGATGAACGTTCTACTAACACAAACATAGCAGGACCCTCCTCATCCTTTTCCTTATTAAACTTTGCGGGAGAACTCGCGGTTGTTTCATCACACAAGGAAGTTGGGGGGAGGAGCACAGCTCCTAGGCGTGTGTCCCGTACGTTCCATTCCACACATCCACACACCCCATTTCTTTCCTCTTCCCTCCTATATATAAAGTCCCGCATACGGTGTGCTCTAGAGTCAGAATAGCCTCTTCGTACCCCCTTTCCGTCCAACCTCTCCCCTT
>WHVC01000185.1:0-48897 GCA_015178925.1 Russula emetica | reverse complement strand
TGATGGATCCTAGTACAGATGCTGCGGAGCATCAGCATCCTAGTACAGGTGTGGAGTACGATGGCATGCATGCTCCACGTGATTCGATAAGAAACAAGGTGCATTACATAATCTGTGAGTGACCACCCACAGCTCGAGCGAAAGGGTCGTTTAATCATGTCTGAGACAGAATCTGCGCACGGCCCTCGACGCTCTCAACGTGAAAGGAAACAGGTCTCTCACTTTACATCTGGTCCGTCTCTCCCACGTTCGTTCCCGCCATTCTTACCCCTGACGTACAATTCCGGTCGTCTCAGGTTCCTCTAAGAAGAGGAAGCGCGACAGACTTGACAGTAACGATGTCCAAGATGGTCACGTAGAAGGTCGCCTCTCCGACGCGGACGACCTCCCATCGCCTGATGAGAACGAACAGGGCGATTATGGTGCCCAAAAGCCTAGGGGTAGACCTGGTATCCCACCCAAGAAGAGGGGTAGGCCGAAAGCGCCTAAACGCACTCGCGTCGCAAAGGCTAGCGATGCAAAGGACGCCTCCTCTCGCAAGTCAAAAAGGCCTCAAGCGAATGGCGACGCGTCAAACACGAACAAAATTCCACAGGACTTCAAAATCAACACAGACAACCCCCTCTTCAGTGCGTGTTGATTTGTCCTTCCCCGTCCTGCGTCTCTTACCCATTCCCTTGTAAAGATGCCATCATGAATCCATCAGCTGCCCTTCAGTCTACAGTTGAGGACTTTCTGGATTCGCTGAAGGAAACCCCTGGAGCGGCTCAAGCAGAGCTCGTCAACTGTATTCTCCGCTCTTGCGGCTCTAATGAAACTGTCAATGAGGACGAGGCAGTCGACTACGACGGAGTGGTCGATGCCCTAGATAATTTCACAGAAGCATTGAAACAGGTGTGCTCGAGACAGGGACGCTCAGTTTCCTTCCAATATCTTACATTTGTCAGGATGACTCTCCTCTATATCCGCTTACGTCAAGGCTACCCATGTTCAAGAGATTCCGCAAGTCCCTGTCCGAATTCCTCGAACGTCTCATCGTTTCAGCCGCCGAACTTGGTGTTCTATACACGACTGACTTAATGGCAACCATCCAAACCTGGATCACTTGCATGTCATCCTCGCAGCTCAGGAGCTTTCGACATACTGCTACTGTCGTTGCTTTAGAGATACTGACAGCACTATGCGATGTCGCCGCTGCCGTAGATAAAGAGGCCGACGTCTTGAACAGGCAGAAGGCGGGGGAGAGGAAGCGAAAAGCTGGAAATAAGACCAAAACAGTCACCGGCCGAGAGAAGGAGCTAGAGAGCAAAGCAGCGGAGGTTCGACAGCGGAAGGCTAGCTTGGCTGAGTTCCTAAAGGAACTCGTGGACAGGTGCGTGCCTGCTTAATACTGATTGTCCTTCGCACTAACAAGTAAACAATCAATTAGCGTCTTTGTGAACCGCTATCGTGACTTGGATCCATCTATCCGTGCCGAATGCGTGCACTCCATTGGTTTATGGTTCAAGAAATATCCCGGACACTTCCTTGACGGCACATACCTCCGCTACGTCGGTTGGGTCCTCTCGGACGCGAATACCCATGTCCGTCTCGAGGCTGTCAAAGCGCTCTCTGGCATTTACGAGATGTCGGACTATGCTGGATCCCTACAGACCTTCACGGAACGCTTTAAACCGCGTCTCGTGGAAATGGCAACTCGTGACACGGAGCTAGCCGTGCGCGTTACCGTCATTGGCGTCCTCGGATCTATCGACGCGCACCAGCTACTCGAGGACGAGCAGCGCGAGGAGCTGTGCATACTTGTATTCGACGAAGACGCCAAGGTACGCAAGGCTGTCAGTGAGTTTGTCAGGGGCATCTGGGCCGAAATCGTTGAGGAGCTACTTGCGGGTCGGAAGGCGGGCAAGCAGGAGCAAACACGCGCGGGTATCAAGGCCCTGGGGAAGTTGCTTGTGCGTCTTGCTAAACCGTTAGGCAAGAAAGCTATCGTTGCCGAGGACGACGAAGAGTCCCTCAATGGGACCCCTCCTCTTCCCATGTCAAGACGGGTGCGTGAAGTTGCAACGCTCATCGGGACAGAAAAACGGGGTAGGGTTGCGCTCGCAGTTGAAGCTCTTTGGGACGATGTCGAGTCTGTCAGCGACTGGGAGGCGTTGCTAGATGTGTTGCTGTTGGATCATTCTGCCGGGACCGAGGCCGTCCATGAGTCTCGAGGGAGGAGGTCGAAAGGTAACAAAGGGAGCACTGACTCGGTGGTGCATGAAGTCTGGCGTCTGGACGAAGTCGAGGAGACTGTCCTTCTGGAAGTCTTTGTGGCATCTCTAGGGAGGGCAAAGGCAAGCGCCGCTGCGGCAAAAAAGGTACGCACATTTAGCGCCGCGTGACAGAATACCGCTTCACATGTCCTTCCAGGGTGAGGAGGACATTGTCGTGTCGGACACCACGCGCGCCTTGATCAAAAGCCTTCCTGGGTTATTCGCCAAACACCAAACAGATGAGGCACGCATCGCGGTGGTTCTGTCTGTGCCTCTCCTTATGAACCTTGATCTCTACGTGGAGATGAGAATGACACCGGTCAGTCCTTCAGTGGGTATCATATTCGTAATGCTAACGTGCCTTGCAGGCCTACGCAGGTCTATGGGATGACATCACCAAGCAGTTCACTTCCCACACATCACCGGTCGTCCTCTCGCACGCCGTGGCGGCGATCCGTCACCTTATGGACGCGACAAGCCTTTCTAACACCAACAGCACGAAGATCCTCGAACTGGAAGATAAGCTCGCGACATGCTTACACGATGTCGTTGCAGGTCGTGATGAGCTGGAGATTGCATCATTTACGGAGGACGAAGTACTCCTGCTGGGTGCGACCTGTGCACGTCTGTCCATGTTGGCTGGCGTGCGAGACATGTCATCATGGATGGAAGAGGATGAAGGTGGCAAGCAGAGTAGCGCGTGGGATATCGTTTCCGCTCTCCTGGATCGTGGCAGACTGGGGTACAAAGAGGAAGAAGCGGTGCGTGCAGGTCCACCCCCTACATTAAGCTGGCTGACATCCCCTTAGATGATTGATCAAGCGCTTAATTTATTGACGTTGCACATTATCTGGAAGGCTAGACGGCTATCGGCCGAAGTTCAGCCGTCCCCAGATGATGGGCGCTTAGGGGAATCTTTTCGTGAGCAGCGGGAATTCCTCCTAAAGAGACTCGTTGAATACTCTGTGGGGTCGCAATCAAATACAACTGATGGTGTCCGGAGAGCGGCAAGTGCCTCCTTCGCTTCCTCAGAAGAATTTACCTGACCTAGTTCGCTATGCAGGCCTTCCAGAACCTCTTAAATCTCCACATTCTTTTTTGCCCACCTCGAGATTCTGAAGCTGAAGACCCTCCAAGAACCTTGCTGTCATTAACGCTTGATGAGGAAGTTCAACTTCGTTGTGCCGCTTTGGTGCAGGCCGAAATAGAACGTTTTGCTGAGGAAGTGGCTGAGCATGATGAAGCCGCTGATAGGTCAGATGACGAAGGTGCTTCTGGTGATGATGACGCAGCTCCCAAGAAGGGTACTAGGAAGAGGAATAAGAAGGCGTTGAACGGTACAGCCGCGGTTCCTGCTGGTACGTCGATCCGTCTGGCATTTCGTTTTGGACGTGGGCAGTGATTACGTTACCGCATAGGCAAACAAACCACTCGCGCCGAGCTTGGAACAAGAGTATGTCTTTATGGGCGTTGTCTCGACGTTCCTGCGGGCTATCCGCGCTGGGGGCCATTCACCCAAGTCATAGCGCTCGTTCTCCTTACACACCATGGCCAGTTAGGAGTGGCCTTCGACCATTGTTCGAAGATCGTCGTCGATGTTCTGCGAGAAGAGGGCATGTATAAAGGACATGGTGACGTTGTCGTCAGCGTCGTTACAAGCGCACTCAAAGACGTGAGCATATCAGCCTCCCCTACTGTCGTTCTCGTTCTCGCGTTCGCTGACAGTTCGAAGTCTTTCACTTTGCTCCTTGAAGGCATCGCCACCTGATGAGACGCACGCTGTCTCACTCGCCAAGGTCGCTGGTTCCCTGTCTCATGATGCGCGGAGGCAACTCGCGGTTGTCCGCAAGCTCGAGGGCCAACATGTTATTGCCATTACCACACGCAATTATTGAGCTGGATAGCGAAGCGACTTGGAGCTTATGAAAGCACTAAGAACCAGAGGAAGAAGGAGTTTGCCATCCTCTTTTTCAAGGTTCTACACCTTGTTGGTTCCTTTGGACAATCGTGACGCTTTGGCAATGTACGTCCCCTAACGATATCCGAGACGGTCGCTGATCAATCTTCTCCCTCTAGCAAAAGCTTATTTAGAACAATTGCTCGCTCAGGCCAAAGTCAAGGTATCTGCAACTTCCTCAACGTGGGAGCCTCACCGGCGTATGAGAGGCGCCTTACCAATATTATGTCAAAAATTAAAGGTTTGCTGCAGAAATCCTCAACCTTGTGTGCGTGTTGACGCCGCTCTCAGGTGCCGCATCCAAACCTCGTGGACAGGCCTTCCAATAAGGCAAGGGAGGCTGCCACAAGCGATGAAGAATCGGGTGAACAGTCAGGCGAGGAGGTCCCACGGCAGGAGCCTGCCACCCAACCCCCACGACCGCGCCCTGCGTACCGTACAAGAAGTGCAAGCGCGGAGCTGGACGCGCTCACCGCCAGCGAGGGCGATGGAGAAGACAGATCAGAGGCCGAGGCACCGTGCTCACCTGCTGCTGCTGCTGCCGCGGGTAAGAAGCGCTCCGCGTCGTCAGCGTCAGCACGACAAGCACGCCGAAGTCAGTCCCAGCCCCAATCCCAGCCTCAATCCCGCAGCGGATCTCGGACCCGGACCAAGCGACGGCGCACACGATCATCTGCCTCCGCCTCCGCCTCCGCCTCAGAGGGTGGACGATCCGCACGATCCTCCGCCCGGTCTAGTCCAGATCTGGAAGGGGAAGGGAAGGTGAGGTCACTCCGAAAGCTTCCCGTAAGCGGATCCGAGCGGCCAACCTGGCCCAGGCACAAAACGGAGAAAAAAGGGGGCGTAGTGGAAGAAGAAGAAGAAGAAAGAAGGCCAAGCAGGAGGAGCAAGCTGACGACGAGGTTAGAAGAAGAAGACGAAGAGGGAAAGGTGACTGAGGCGTGAGGGCGTTGAAAATGTTCTAAATGAAGAACGGAGAGCGTCGTCCTCGAGGAGTCCCGTTGCTCGGCCTGCTTCCCGGGCGAGTTCTGCCGTGGGTGCCCTGAAGATTTCAAGGTGCGCCGAAAACGAATTCGACACTGACCGCCCCGCGCCCAAGCTGCCCCGCCCAAGGAAGCCATACATGGAATGGGAACTCGGGCGTGCGGAACTTCCTTTTCCATCTTTCTTTCTTTCCTTACTCATTCTTGATCGTTGCTATCTTTATTTCCTCGCCTTTTTTTCGCTATCCATCTAATGTGCTGTTTTTCTAACTGTGTGTAAAACTGCTTGCGTTGGCAATCAAATTGCATCAATATCTGAGTAATCATTTCAAAACTACTGGCTAAGTGTGTAATGTTAATGGTCCCCCTCTGTCATGGTGCTGCTTTTCTGAGAATGAGTGATGATCAATGATGCGAACAATCATGAATATATGAATGGTGGGCGCCCACAGCCATGCAATGGCATGTAGGATATACAATTAATAAAATAAATAATGTTCTGCGTTGGGAAGGAGCGGTACTGTATGTGAGATAGTTCATCAAGAGTCCAGGAGTGGGAGTTTGACACGTTTAACGGCTGATATCACTGGCGTCGGGCTGTACAGTGTGGACTCATCAGTAACATGATCCGGAGACCCACGGAGATCATGGAAATGCGCCGCACCTCGTTCTTCTTCATAAACGCTTGGAATTGATCACAAAGCCCACCGCCTCTCGTCATCCGATGATCGGTGATATCGGACATCCTTCTGAGTGCCTTTTCTTTATCATCGCCCGCCACAGGGGACATCGTGGTCGAAGGCGATGCCAGAATGAAGGACCGCCGAGCGGATCGCGGCATGGGCTCACCGTCACGGTCGTCAATGCCAAGATACTTGTATAAATCGGCCTGTGCTTGCGCCAGCGCGCGTTTTCCAGATGAGGATGATAGGTCTGATGATGATGACGGATGCGTGAGTTATATGAGTTACCGGATGTGTATGCATCAAGGCGGTGCTTACCGGAATTTTGGCTCGACAGGCCAGACGTAATGATGCGGTTCAGTGATGAAAGCCTTCGAGTAATCGCGGGCACAGATGATGACGAACTGACTGCTGAGGCGCAGCTCAAGTGTGTCGAATCGATCGGGCTGACCAATGATGCCCGCAGCCCCACCCTCGAAAAGCGCAGGTTAGACTGGCGCGAAGCCACGATACGGCTCGAGCTGCGGCTCGTATGGCGCGAACTTGGACTCGAATCATTAGTCTGTAAGGTGCTGTTGAGATCGTCCAAATCTCGTGCTACCTGCTGAGCCTGGGCCCACGCCTCGTCACATTCAACCTCAAGGGCCGAGACGTGATCCTTTAGGCTTAGTACGTCCGCTGTTCGCTTTACGTAGCTCGAGTGGAGGTTGCGTAGTGCCATCGCTAGTGCACTGCCAGAGTGAACGGCGAGCATCCGCGAGAGCTGCGCCGCCTGATCACGTGCATGGTACATCTCCTCAGCGATTCTATCAAGGTTTAGCGCAGTTTCGTGTAGCTCTTGCAGTTTCGAGCGGAAAGGCGCCGAACAGGGCTCCGGGCTCTCCGCATACTCGAGAGTGGCCCTCAGAAGGACATTTCGCTTGCGGACCTGCAATCGATACTGAACCGTGAGCTCGTCCAATAACGCATTGAGCCGCCCCAATTCTTCGGGAATCTCGACCAAGGCCGCTTGCCGTGATAATAGTCGAATGGATGACGCCCGCCCCGACCGCATAATTGCCTGAGACACAAGCGCATGTAACTCTTCTTGGGAGAAGATCCACCTTGCCGCATCCATGGTGAAGGTTTTGAATTTAGCAGGAGACGTCTGAAATCTAGGTTCCGAGCTCGAGCGTCCGGACACTAAATCCTGGCCACCCATAACCGTCGTTCCGGGGAATGACTCTGTGGATGAGTTCGAAAGGAACCGGCCGCGCGAGCCAGAGCTAAATGATTCATTGCGATAAGGGGCGCGTGGGCCAAGTGGACGAGGGGGCCGATCAGTGTTGTACGCATTGAGCGGAAGATTGACAGGGACACGACGAGGCGAAGTTGAATGCGGGGCCAAAGGATTATAAGGACATGTGACAGAAGGAAGAGCAGGCGGAGGAGGTGTAAGAGAGTGATGTGACAGAGACACGCTAGCCTGGCGTTTGTCTTCTGATGGGATATTAACTGAAGGCGGACGAGCTTGTGGGGTTGGGGAGGGGGGCAATCTACATGGTGGGGATGATGGAGAAACGGCGGGAACTCGCGAGACTAAGGGCAGAGGAGTTGTAGTTGAGGGGGTGGTGGCGGCGGCGGAAGTGAGAGCACGGAGGGAGAAGTAAAGCTAGATTCAGATTTGACTGCAGTCGCCCGCGGAGACGAGGGAGGGGTCTTTTTTGGAAACTCAGAACGCTCATGAAGCGCTGGCCTCCGGAAATATTCAGGGTCGGATGGGTCGTCACTGGATACTGACTTGGGGTGAGTAGACAGGTCATCGACAAACTGGCCTTGGTCCGACTTCATACTAGTCGTAGTGTCACAATTGGTCGCTGTGGAAAGTGAGGAAAGTATTGCCGGGGTATGGTTGGCTGTGGATGACCGCTTCTGCTTACTCCTGCATGACTTCTTGCGCGTCGTTCCCATGGACGCCTTTGCTGACGCCGATCTTCCAGAAACAATTTTTGGCGATGCTCGGCTGCTATGACCTTTTAGGGATGAATGTCGCCGCGTCGACGAATATAAAACTGACGAGGTATGGCCCCGTGGGTGAGCAAAACCTGGTGAGAACATAGGGCTGAAGATAGGAGGTGTCTCGGGAAAGGTTTGAGTGCTCCCAGATAAAGGCATCGTTGATATACTCTCGCGGGAGGTGTGCCATTCTGCACGAATCCCATATGGATATCGTCGTCAGAAGGCCAATGGCTAACAGATAGGAGACTGTACTCACGCCGCGTTCTTCCGCTATCTTCCGCTAGGATAATGCTGTCAAGAAAGTCCGGGCTAGACGGAGGGCTGGACGAGCTCGAGAAACCAGAACTCGTTGCTGTAGATAGATTCGCGGCAGTTTCCGGGAAGGAAGGGAGCTGAGATATGTCCTGAGGGCATGTCGCAGGTAACGACGAGGGCAAAGCAGACAGACTGTCGGCATCATCCGGGTCCGTGACGTGACTGCCCGCAGCGGATCTGCTGGAAGAGTGGATGGAGGTACGCCGCTCGCTGACAGGTCGCAATTTGGCTGGGTGCATGAGAAGTACGTTCACGGAAGCGAGAGAAGGGCGCGGACTCGAGCGTGAGAACAGACGACGAAATTCTGGAGTGGCGCCTGAGAGAAAATTGGAAAGGTCAGGGTCATCCATCAAAAATGGTGGGAAATAACGGACAGGTACGGCGCTGCCTGGCAAGCAGTATGCGGGATCCATCATTGAGTTCGCCCGTGGGTAGACCTGCCTGAGATGGAAGTGATGATGCGTTTGACTCTTCGGATAGAAGCTTGGGATCTGATGGCGTCGCCGGAAAGACATCAAGTATCTTGGCGAATTTCCCCACGGAAGCCGGCGAGGAACTATACTGTGGACCTGACCACGCGGATGATGCGGAGTCTGAAGTGGTAGATGTGTTTGGTTGCGCATCGGACGAGCCTCCATCTGCAGAGGTGGATGAGTCTTTGATCAGGTCCGGAGTCCCCGAGTCAGAGGGGTCGGGGGTCGGTAGCTCGACGATGAGCGAAGTTGGTAAGGATTTGTACGCTCTAAACACATCTGAGACCGTCGTTTCCTGTAACAGTTGGTCACACGACTTTCCTTCCCCCGTTGACAGTACCTTGTCACCCAAATCGACATCACCCTTTTCGGTGGTATATCGATTGGTAAGTTCAGGACTGGCACCAATAGGTAGAGGCACAGACAGTACTTGAGACTCTCTATCTCCGTTGCTTAGCCCGGAGTACTGCTGTAAGAAAGGATCAACTGGCAGGGTGGCCGAGTCCAAACGGGTAATACGCCGAGACAGGTGGCGATCACGCGACAGGTCCGTTTGGGTTGTCAACCCACTGATGATGAGAGTCGCAGGAAGCGAGATGCCCGATACAGCGGATGCGGTGTCCTCGAGGACAGGAGAATCTCCAGGTTTCAAGGACGTAGGATGTGGTTCGGCAGACTTGCCCGCGGGTCGTTGAATCTCCACTTTGCATGCATGATACGTGGTCGGTATCATGATTGGTGTGGGTGTGGCTTTGGCTGCACGGCGGAAACCTTGTGTCTAAGAGTTGTTGAGTGGAGAAACTAAGTCGGGGGTCGAAACAAACGTACCTGAATGACGTCTCCAACCATAGCTGATTCTGCGATACCGCCATCCTGAAAGTCGTTCTCAGTGTGAAGGCACCAATACCTCATAAACCACTTGGGATTCTGTCGAAAGGTCACTCACCCTTGGTTGCACCCATCCTACGTTATGGTGTAGCGGCCTGGATGAATTCCCACCAAGTCTGGAACGGGACAGCCGATCCTGGGACTCCCTCAGATTTGTGGTCGGAGAATGCTGGCGAAATGTGGACAGAAGCGGATCGCTGGCAAAAAGAGGCTCCCGTGCGATGTCTACGTCGACATGAAGGGTCATGGGAGCATAACACGCCTCTGCAGATGCACTCGACGGGTCACCAATCTCAACGACGCTAGCGGTAACGAAACTACCCGAGGAAGAGGTCGGGGAACGCGGAGGGCGTGCGTTAACCATCTTCTTTGCTTTGCGTTTAGCATGGCGAAAGCCGAGGAAGGTCATGCTCTTCGCCCTGGCAGGGATGTGGGAGGGGGAAGAGATAACTCATTATAGAGGAAAAGATGAGTGATATAAAATGGCCCGGGCCGACGACAGGGTGTGGGAGAAAGACTCGGATGTGCGATGATGGGAGCAGATGGGAGCAGAGTCCATCACGCCCAAATACGGCACATCGTTGCCGTCATCTTGTGAGCTACAAGTGGTTGATGGGTGACGGTTCGATTTTGATGGTTGAAGGCGGAGAATCTGGCTCTAGCGTTCTAATTGATTGAATTGACTCGGATTGAATGCTTCTCTCCTCCCTATACGACAGGTGGTACTGCTGCCGTGATAGCTGCCAGAACCCTGTACAACTGAGGTGCCCATCAACATCTGTCCAAAGAGACTGGTTAGAAAACAGAAAGATCTTAACCCCTATGCGATCTGGTCACCGCATTAATGAGCACACGCCGATGTGTTCTCTGTGTATGCGTGATGTTGGCGGTCGCTTCTCACTCTCCGTTTGATCGGTTTCTCGGCCCGAGCACATCAGGTTTTTCTCAAGAATACTGCCAAATAAGGATAACGTTGCAAAATGGCTAACTTATTTGTTTTCATGGGAACCTTTCCAAAATTGGGTGGGTGAACCCCCTAAAACTATCCAAAAACTGAAAACTACTGGCACATAGGTGCGTGAATCATTTCTACCCCAAACCACACTCTTAAACACTGAGGACAAGATAGTCATTACAGAATGCCCTTCACAAGCTTTACTCTAGCTTGGTGATGGAAAGTCCATGAGGGGCCTTGAAACACGCAGGTGGCAAGCTGCCGCGGGGTTTGAAAGTTGAACGGGAAGAGATCATTTCCGAATCAGGGGTACCGTGACAGTACTGTATCCGTAAATCCCACCATGACCACTCATCCCGTGGTCTCAAGTGAAACCTACCGTGAAAAGGCACTGCGTAAATTCAAGCAACAGCCACTCGTTCCTGCCGGTGCGCCATCGTTGACTGTACATGTCGAAGCATACTGATTGAGCAGCTTACAAACAGGAGCGGCTGCCACGACAGTCGCTCTCGTAATTGCGATGACGAAGATGCGCAAGGGTCAATCACACTCGTTGAACAACTGGCTGCGCGTCCGTATCGTCGCCCAGGGGTTCACAATTGCAGCCATCGTAGTTGGCTCATGGACATACGGTACCTCTAGACCCAGGCCTGAACTTGACGCGACCGCAGCATTGGACAAGGCAGCCCAGGAACGAGTAGCGTTTGAAGAGAGGTTGCGCTTGGCTGAGAAGGTAACTCGTGCAGAGTCGGGCTTGGCGTCATCGGCGAATGGACAGGCGACTGCGGCTCCCGCCACCGAGCTTCCGTCCTCTCCGATATCGGGATCACGGCCCTCCTGGTGGAGGTGGTATGGATCAAGTGGCACCGACAAGCCAACATAAAACATGTACCTTTTGCGCCCTTTCTCACCCCGTCACATCTTACTAACAAGACTCATTTGTATTTTGCGTTTCAACGTAGTACACATCAGTATTGTCATTTGTGGCGTCTCGTCATCATGCAACGTATCCATGTGGTCTAAGCAGAAACACGTAAATGAGCCGGCTTCATAGTATAAGCCATGACTAGCATGACTGCGCACACGTGGGAATATCAGTGTTCAACCACCATGCAGTGTTGAGATGAAAACGATCTCATCATCCTCCTTCAGTTGGTAATCACCCTCCCCTTCGAGTTCCCAGTCCGTATCGTTCACCAACACCAGAATTCCGGGTCGTCTGCGCGCCGATTCAACGAAGATTAAGTCGCGCACATGCGTAAACAAGATACCACCCACAGTGTACCATTCTCGATGAATAGTTCTGGGCGCTCCTTGAGTAAATTATCATTGAGCCAGTGAATCAGGAATTCGATGTCAACAGGCTGTCCTATCTTGTCACCATGCGGCACCGTCGAAGGGATAGCGATGCGATGTGTCCGCGTGTTTGAGAAGAGAAGCTCGAGTCCTCCGCCAAACTCAATTCTAAGCTTTATGTCTGCCATCTCGCCAGTTCAAGTTGACGCAGCAGGAAGAGAAACTGTTTGCAGTTGTTAGGTTTACAGACTGGCTTCGAATCCTCCCGATTTGGGCAGCAGGGCAGCACATCGCCCATGCTGATGGACACGTATATACACGATGCATGACGAATGCGCATCCATACATACTCGTAGAAACGTTATTTATCATAATACATAACATAAAACCGCCCGCGCTATTATCAAACCGTAGACAGCGCTTCATATCAAAGTGCATCGATTATACCAGGACCTAGCTCCAATCTGCCTGGACTTCATGGTGTGGCGCTTCTTCGTCAGGAGGAAGACGGATTCTACCCTCCTGCTTCTTGCTCGTGAAGTGCTTGGTAAGTATCGTGATAACGAGCGTGATCGGATGCAATACAGTGAAGATGATGGCAATAATCTAATAACCCGTCTTTTAAGTGATAAATCGGACAAGAAGAAGGGGAGACAAACGTGTATGGGCATCGGGTCTGGTCCATTCAGCCAGATAGATACGCTCACCCAAGTTGCACCAAGACACCACACCCAATCGTGACGCAAGGCGATTATGAGTAGGCCGACTATATCAACAATGAGGAGATATGCGAATCCTTCCCACTGATACCTGTCGCTATGGCCTGGGTGTGTAGGGTCCCATCCATGACCCAGTGTGATGCTGGAATGAGAGAATCAGGCTCCGTCTGGTACGAATAGGGAGGAAAAAAACAAACAAGAGGGAATAAGGAAATAGAACTGAAAGTGGTAGGATCAAGAAAAGTCGGACGGGTGCATGGATGAAGGCTAGGTCGAGAGGACGGTGCCAGGTAGGAACGTGATACACAATGAGTACAACGTTAGAATATATTAACAGCAGGGTGAGAATGCCGAGGAGGATAGTTGACGCTAGGAATCCCTCAAAAACCTAGAACAAGTTGAATGAAACAAATCGCGATCGGACATGACACCTACTTACCCATGCAATAGCCCAACCTGCCATGACCCAGTTTGCAATTACAAGAGCGAGACCTACACCTTTTACTATTGTGGTCTGTGGCATCGGCGGTCAGAAGAAGACAAATGCAAATCACAGCAACGTGCTTTAGTCTCAGGCTTTCGTGCGACCACGAGCAGGATGCAGTATCCAACTTGGCCCAGATATATTGCAAGGATGTAAGCGGCTATTGCAGGAGCCCAAGGCGATATCGAGGCTGGGTGTGAACGGGTGACATCGCCTGTGTTGAGAAGTGCTGAGCAAGAGCCTGATAGCACAAATGGGACGACAGACCAAGGGAGGGGCGAAGAACGAGAGAACACACTAGAGTGGTCGCGATATTTATCAAAAGGGATAGTGGTGTGAGAACTTGTAGGCTGATTTCAACAGATCAGAGAGGTTATCAGATTTGTGACCTCCAGTCAAGTGAAAGCAATACCGAATGAGCGACATGTAGTCGCGAATGGCAGGGTTCGAGTAATCGATGGGGACTTCTGAGTTTGAGCTCATTTCTTTGTGCTACTATGTTGTGGTGAATGAGAAGAACGAGGGGGGCGAGGTAGGCCCGACTCCGCCTGATCCATCCGAGTGTCCACCGTGATGGGTATGCTGGTCTCAATGACGTCATTGCTACGATACGTTTCAATTACATAATCACTGCCTGTTCATACTGCCTGTTGCTCGTTGCAATATGACGATAGTATTGGAATGCAGACAACTGACGGTTTGTCGTCAAGTTTTGCGCTCGAGCTCATCGCGACTTCTCAGCAAGTTGTTCATTCCGGCTATTGAAACCCGCCCAGCATTGTCAACCTTGAAAGCTATACGCAAGCTCGCCACGTTTCCGCGGAGGGACCTTTGGCGACTCGGAAGTGAAACGGACCCCACCAGTATGCTATCAAACATAATCTCCGAGTTGTTCGCCCCTACATTCATTATTTCCGTCATTCTTTGAGTGGTGATCCACATCGTGATCCACGCCGGCATCCACCTGACTTTGAAGGATATTAGCCTCGTGGCATACACGCCGCAGCCTCGCCCCCGACATGACCCTCAAAAGCTACTCAAAATTTCCCAGGTTTTTTGACCCCCAACGTCGTATCATCTCTGCAGACCACTTCTCGTCTCGTCGTTATGAGCGAAGACCCCCACGTTCCCACTCACCATCCTGACCTTGGAGAGAACACCATTCCATTCCCGCACGCACCTTCCATCAGTCGCCAGTCTCTCAGCCTTAGCTCCACTGATATTGAGGGCATTGGCTATTCTTATTCTCAGGCATATGCCAACCTCTCTCACGATCCCAGTGCGACGTATCATGCACGACTGTCCCGCACTCCGGCGGGGTCCATGCGGAGTACCCGCGGCCGTCCTGGGCCGCAGCAACTCAGCCCCGTTGTTGAGGAGAACGAAGAACGAAGGCGCTCGCGAGGTTCACGATCCTATACGTCGTCCCCCCCTGCCACACACCTTTCCCTAGTACCAGTATCACTATCCGAGCCTCCCGCAGTATTCCCAGAGGACATTACAGAGGCGATCATGTCTCTGCTTCCTCGTGTGGAAGCACGTACAGCAGCTATGACCCGACATCGCTCCAGGCGTTCCAAAATACTTCGAGTCTTCATGCCAGTGAAACGTGTTGCAAAATTGGCAGGAAGCATTATTTCTGGTGCAGCTAAAGCCATACCGACGTTTTGCCTGAAGCATCGGTACTAGTTCTCTGGTCTCACTCCCTATGATTTACGAAGTTTACGTGACGGCGCTTTTCTTGATCTGGCTGTATTACTATGTCGCCTGCCGAGGCATGATCCTGTCTGTATCCATTCCATCTCAGCGTGTCCGAACACCAAGCATACGACTCTCCTTCACTTCACTGCCCCGTGATGCACGTGGAATCCGTGCCATGCCACTGCCATACCTCACCGACGGCCACGCCTTCGCCTGCTGGTAATCACGTGCGCACATTCAGCCGCACTTCACATTAAAGAACGTCCACTATGCCCCCATTGTCCTTATCTCCCCCCACAAACAACTCCACAAGCACACCCCACACTCTTCCACACTTGCACAAAGTCCGCAGGTGATTTGCTTCAACATGCCATCCCTCAAAAGGCCTCGGACTATTGCCGCCCTACCTGTCGGTGTTCACGCCACACCTTCGCCGCCCATTACACCCCCACCTCCATATTGCAAGACACCTCCACGAAAACATCGGCGAGTTGACGACACCCGAGCGCCCTTCACAGACATGAGTAACGAAACGAATCTACTCGGTGTTTCTTCACCTCCGATTTCCCCATCCTTGTCTAGACTATCGCGCGTTCAAGCCTTATTCTCTCGTCCATCAGGGCCCCCTTCTCCCAAGCCGCGCGGGAATATAAGAGTGGCTCTCTCGAGTCGCATCAGGTCATGCGAGGAAGACCCAGCAGACACTATTAGCGCTCTCCCCGCCATCCCCCGCGCTCGCCCGCCACCGCCACCATACTCGGCTCGATCCCAGAACCGCCATTCATCGTATATTCCATCATCAGACTCGACACCAGGGCCCTTTCACATGCTAGAATGTATTCAATCCGGTGGTTTCGCCACTGCTTGGGCCGCTCGTGATTTGAGCACGTCTCGCGTATTGTGTTTCAAGGTCACGTCCAAGGAGGCCGTCTCCGAGTTCAAGGCCTCGCGCCTGGCTCTGGGACGTGAACTCGAGGCGTATCAACGCCTTGCGGCATGCATCGAGACGCCGTATGTAATGCAGTTGCATGGGGTTTTTCAAGACGACAGCAAGGTATACTTCGCTATGGTGAGTTGCAGCGTTTTCGGTGGGTTATCACTCGTAACGACGATCCTAGGATTTAATGGAATGCGATTTATGGGAGGCCACGTCGAAGGGCGTGTCTGGAGCGCAACTACGGCGGTGGACAGCTCAAATTGTGGGTTTCTATCCCTCCATCTGTACTTTTTCAACTCAGTGGCTCATTTATTTGGACCGAATTTTTTACTTAGGCACTCGGTCTCGACGCTCTTCATAACATGGGCATCATGCACCGCGATCTCAAGCCAGAAAACATCTTACTTTCTCGTTCTGGGGACGTGCGAATCGCCGACTTGGGCGCCGCATTCGTACATGACGCCTCCCGCCTCATTCGTGGCCAGAGCTACGCCCGGGATGCGGTGTTCACGCCGGGTTATGCAGCTCCAGAGCTCGTCGGTAATGCTCTCCGTGACGACGGTGCATGGATCGCACCTGGTTCACGCTGCCCACGCTACGGCCTCGAAGCCGATTGGTGGGCACTCGGCTGCATCATGTACATGATGATGGCGGGTTGCATGCTCTTTTCCGAGAAGACCGACCTACTCGAATACGTGGAACAATATAAAACCCATCGAGGTAGAGCTTGGCTTCGATCTCAGTGTGCCATGACGGAGAGTGAACTACGGGTTCTCTATGGGGTGCGTTCATTTCTTTTTTTTTTTTTTGGTCGAGGGGGTTGGGTGGCATGACGAGGTGTGACTCATATCATTTCCGTTTGTTCAGTTACTCCACGTCTCAATCAGTAGGCGATTTGCCTTTGAGGAGCTCGAGGGGGAGCCATTCTTCGAGAATGAAGAGTAGGTGTTTCGCCGGCTGCTTCCATTTCGACATCTCTCATTTTCTTTTGTTCTCCGTCGTGTCGTGTTTACAGAGGTGTGGACGAATTTACAAATCTCGAGCACCGTTCTCGCTCTCCTCTTAAGGGCCTTTATCGTCCCGAAAAGCCGAAATACAGGATGGCACCTTCTGACTCAACGGTCACTCTTGATCTCGTCAGCTCCACAGACGAGGCGGGAGCAGAAGGGGAGGAGAACAGCGACTGGAATTTCTGGCGCTGGTTTGCATGGCATAACCCGCAGGGTCTCTGGGCTGACTGGAAAGGTAGACGTCGGTGGTGGGCTCTCCACTAACCATTCCCTCATCACAATCACCAATATGCATCAATCTTTCCTTATCATCATAATTATCGTTATTTTCTTCCTCCTTATTCCTCTAAAGTGTTCAAGGTGTTTTATGTCTAATGTGGCTTATTCGTGGGAGGATTTATTCGCAGAGATGTCTTTACAGATTCTGGCGCAGGGCCTGAATTACTAGGATTGATCCGGTATTGTACTCAGTATGTTTGTACCTGTACAGAGGAAACTTCCAACAGAAAGATCTGTTGCCAGTCCGATCATACTAAGGTGGATGGAGCGTTACGCCGGAAATTGGTGTCCCGGGGCTCGCTGATTTGCTGATTTGCTAATGTCGGGGAGATTTCCCCGTTTTTTTTTCTATCTGGCGTTAGCACATTCCGGAACATCTCCATCTAATCGATAACTTACCGATTGGGGAAAAAAGACAATTAAAATGGTGTGTCGAGACCCGCTTAAAGTTCGTCCTGGTGGAGGCTGTGGCACAACATGAGACGCCTGGGGGTTTCCGCAGTGGCAGACGTAGGCGACGACAATCAATTCCGAAGGCAAGATTAGCGGTCCAAAGACGCGTAATGCAGTGCCCAGTGTAATACTAGTAGACTACCGGGGCTCCTTGCGAGGCCACGAGGAGCACGGCATTCGGGCAACGTGTACGGGTTGTGCTGACATTTACATTCCCAGGCACAACGTTGAGCCCCGCACCGAACACGGCACCTTGAAAGAAAAACATTTCAAAAGTAGAAAGAAGATTATGCGCGGCCCCAAACCGGTGGTGACATAGGGCGGAGAGCGCAGCCACCGCTTGATGGCCACTAGACTCGGCAGCAGAAAAAAAAAACATATCATATATCGGGTCTTTGTTCCGGAATGCAGTGGTCCGTCCTGTCATGTCATTTTCGTGTTTTTCTTTATATTTTGTCTCCGAGTGAGATGAGATAGGAGATAGGGGGAACCGGTAGCTTTGGGTGGCGGAACGAATGGTCATGGGAGACAAGGTGGGCGTCGAGAGATCATTCTGATCTGGCACGGAACACAGAGAGACCTCGGAAGGGTCTAGTGTAGCTAAGCGCAGATGTTCATGCGCTCAGTCTCGCAGCCAAGCCTCCGGGGTGACACGTAGAAAAGCGCCAGAAGGAGAGATGAGTCGATGAGTGATAGTGAGGGGGATCCTTGGCGGGAGATCACCGAAAGGATGCGGCGAAGGGGACGGACAGGCTACGTTTTCTTGTGGGGCACGAGGCCTTCCATTCGATTTGAGGACAAAGAGCGTGGGTTAAGAGCCAAGCAAGCACATGTCAAAAAAGGAAATGAGATAAATTCACACGCCAGATCGAAGAACCTCATGGAACCAAAAGATCTCAAGCGTGCAGTATGCGTCAGGGACAGAAGAAACAACAATAAATAAAATAAGGAAACAACCTCGGAAATCGTCTATACGGGGACGACGACCCACACGAGATCACGCTTGCGGGGCCCGGCAGCTAGGCCATCCATCTCGGCTGAAATTCCGTCGCGACATGATTAATCACGGAGTGCCTCCAGAGTTCCTGCTTCCTTGGAGTACCTTCTGGATAATTGTATCCAGAAAAGGCCACGGCTAGCGAGTTAGTGTCGGGTCAAACCAAACCATTGGCCTAAAATCTTTTCGGTTCGAGAGAGAAGCAGTTCCAACTGAACATCTTCAAGAAGATACCTGCAGGACGAGCTCGCCTTGGCAGAGAAAGTTGAGATGAAAGAGACCGCGTGCGTTCTCGGCGACGCTCGGCGAAGATGAACACATTGTCATTTATTGTCGAAGCTGCGGCTGGATCGGGCAAAGAAAGTGACTGGTTAATGCAACTCGAGGACGAGAAGACGATGAATGGTGTCTACAACAAGACACTGAGAACGGGTCCGAGGATGGCATCAACCTAAATAGATCACCAAGGGACGCGTGACTGGTGATATGTCCGAATGACGGGCTGGATCCACTCGAACGATAGATCTTCCATTCGTGATTATGGCCTTATGGGCAATATGGTGATACTCCCAAATATGGGCGAGTGGCACCCACACAATGATCTTTTCTGAATGCTATTCAAACTGATTGCAGTAAATACAAGGCAATATTTCAAAGAAAATGGGGCGATGATAGGGTCCGCGGAACTCAGACGATTTCGATCGACCGAGTGGGAATGGATTAGATCAGATTATCTAGCCGGTTGCTTGGCTGGCTCTGATGAGGCTAACCGAAAAAAGGAATAGAGTAAGGGTAAGGGTGTGAGAGACGAATAACAATTCGAGCCGGTGAAAAAGAATAGAAAAAAGAAAAGAAGAGGTGCCTATTTGTGAAAAGAACGGGGGGGAGATAGGGCCGGTGGGAAACGCGACGGGGAAGAGCGGATGAGGTAATGAGGTCTACCGAGCGCCGGGGGATCGGAGACCAGTTGCGAAGAATTCATTTCCGGGGCAAACAGCCGCAAACAACTACGTTAACCCAACTAAAGCCGCCGTAAACTGTATCTGTAACCATAAAAGTTGGCCGGCCAATGGCTGTCCCAAGGGCGCCAGAACGTGCATATACATACACTCCCCCTCACCCTATGGACCCGCTAAATGGCTACCCCTTCCCGCCCCTCAACCGCCTCTGCCAGGCTCCGCAACAAAACTTCAGAGCTCTCTGATCTCTTTCGCGGTCGTCAGCACTCCACCCCTCCCTCCACTTCATCCGATCCCTCAACCAAAGCTAAACGCAAGATTCCACTCTTTAGTCTTCGCAAAAAGTCTCCTGCCGCTTTTGATGCTCAGCCCTCTCCCATTCCTCCTGTACCCACACCCAGTTCCTCTACGAATCCGTGCGTTGTCCTTCTCCCATGCTCTCTTCCTTTTTTCTCAAAGCCTTCTCTCTCTTCGTCTAGGGCGTCTCCTGTGGCGTCTACGCACCGTCAAGCACAGCCTCCGCAACTTACTATTCCGAGATCTTCCTTCTCGCCATTGCCCGCATTCGATGACGCGTCTTCTTCTAAACGTTCCTCAACTTCACCTACAAGCTCGAGGCCTACACGATCGTTCACGCGCACCTCTTCAAACTCACCGAGTACTGTTAGCAAGTCGCGTACACCGACGCCAACGTCCGCCATGACTCTGGGGGGCGGTTCGTTCTCCGATTCCGAACCACCACGGTCCAATCCGAGGACCCCAACTGCACTTCTCAGGTCATATGCCTCGGATGACGAGGAGCGCCGTTATCTCTCGGCCCGCAACATTCCCCCCAGCAAACCCGCTCCTACAAAGTCATTACCACCGCCTCCAGAAAACACTTCATTCTCCACCGCGTATCCCACCCCCATCACCCCTACCACTCCTTCAATTTCATTCCCGAGCCCTGCAAGTTCTTATACTCCACTCTCTCCCGACGCCAAGTTACCTCCATCCAGTATCCGCAAGTTTGCTGTGTCCACATCCACAGCACGATCCACTTCGTTCAAGCTTACATCAGGTAGCGAGAGCGCTTCAGAGTCGGCTCAAGGGTATACCAGTGCTAGCGGATCCGAGTCCACAACTGGTCTCGGTCTCGGTTTCAGAATCCGAACAAGATCAGGCCAGGGTATTGGTACCAACAACGGCTCGACGTCGCGTGGCGCCTCCGTACGAGTTGGCGTACTCCGTGCGTCTAATGCTCTCGCAGGGTCAAAGGCGGCATCCCCTCCTTCGCCAAAATCTCAATCTCCGCCCGTCTCGTTGACCAGAACCTCACCTCCCGCAAGTCGAACGTCTCTCGAGCGAATAGGATCGTCGCGTCCTGTTCAGCCATCTCAGTCATCAGTGAAGCGAGCAAGTCCTCCGATCCAAGGCACAACTTCCAAGTCCCCGTATGAGGTGCTCCCGAGGAGACAAACGGAACCTACCACAGCCCCCTCCAGCACGAAGCATGCGTCTTGGCTAGTTATACCGAAAGCCGCGCATGCTTCGGCCAACTCATCAGGGCCATCGAGCGGGCAAGAATCAAAAGTCACCGTGAGTAAGCCGTCTCTAAACGATGTCAACGGTAAAGGTCACACTCTTGATCAGGCACCGTCCAAACTACGGGCCCGTGCAGCTTCGGATTCCCGCACGTTCACTGCGGCTAATTCCGTGTCACCCGTGGGTTCTAACTTACAGGCGTCTACCACATCGGGCGCCTCTGCCCAATCGATCACGGCAACGCAGGCGCTCACAGCGACATCACCCTTAAACCTTTTGAAGTCGCCGTCGACGGTAATCGTCCCTACCTCATCACAGACCAATCGGGTAGAGTCGCGAACCAATTCTCCTCCGCCGACCGAGCCATTGCCGAGCCCCCCTCGTCCAAACCTTTCTCGTACTTCCTCAGACGTTTCGCGACAAGCGAGCGCTCCTTCCTCTGGCTCCCCGTCTTCCAGTGAGTCCTCGACGCGTACACTCACGATACCCTCAATTCCGTCGTCGACATCGCATACAGTATCCGCTTCTGGCACAGATTCCTCAAATACCATCTCATCCCCGTCGGTATCAATTACGGCATCGACTGTCAGGTCTCTGCCTGCCCTGCCATCCGCGAGCGGAAACACGCGGCGACCTAAAGATGAAAGAACCACAGGTAAAGACAAGAGCAAGGATTCTACGTGGCCCGCAAGGTCAGCATCGAAACGGTCCTCACCGCCTGGGTCGTCGCTACCAGTCCAACCGCGCATGTCATCGGAGTCTCCTCCGTATGCTTCACCATCCTCCTTCTCAGCGTCAACAACGGCGCTATCGGCACCATCAATATCAACACCTCCGCCCCCCTTACGCGTTATTGTGCCCGTTCCTGCGACACCTGCGAATATTTTCGCACTACAGACTGAAAATGCGGATCTTCGTTCAGAGATTGCGTCTCTGCGTGAACAGCTCGAAAATGCGGACCGTCTTGCACGGCGACGGGAGCAGGAAATCCGTGGGTTACGATGGCTCGTCATCAATTGGGGTGGCGACAAGAAGGACACCCTTGGTTTTACTACGACCACCGAGCGGCGTCCGAGTGGTGATAACGCTGATTCTCAAGAGGAGGTACAAGCTGCTGTGCGTTATTTGCGTGCCGAGTCCGAGTCAGGCTATGGCTCTGGTAGCGCGTCTGCTTCCCACTCGCGCATGAGCCATTCGAGCACTTATTCCAGCGTCTACCCGGCTGAAAGCGTCTCTGACGGGAGTAGCAGCGAGGTTGGCATCGCTCAGCGCTTTGGCCCTGGCCCGAGTGCGCGTGCCTCGGAAGATCATGCTTTGGACGCTATCCCCGAGCGCGCTGTGGTGGGAGGTGAGGACACGGCGGCAGCTGAAGCGGATCGTCGTCGAAAGAGGGACGAGCGGCGTGCATCGCGTGCGCTGAAGAGGCTTTCCGCGTCAACCACATCCGACGTTACCGGCAGCGGCCTAGACGAGGTCGTATCGCAGGGGATGCCCACTAACAATCTGGCTCATGGTCGCACACTGAGCATTGACCAGGTGATTGATGGTGATCGCGCTCGCCGTGAGCGCATCGGGCTGAAGGGCATGGATGAAGTGCTCGACAAACTGCGCGCTGTTGCTGGCGTTGACTCTGGCGGCGGGGCCGGGGTAAAAAAAGGGACAACGATGCTGTGAGCGCTGCGAGCGGCGACTCGGATATGCTCACGATAAATGCGCGGAAGTGCTCCGAATGAACGACAAGTGACGCGTTCGTTTCCCCATGGACATGATTTTACTTGACACTGAATTTGATATTCACGACAATCGTTTATTTATTCTCAGTTAATCCATATTCGCATCTTTCCAATTGCGACGTAACGTTCTTTCTCGATTCTCGATTCTCGATTCTGGTAATCCGCATGCATTGTACATCCTTATCATCACCTCTAGCATATTGCCCATTTCGTTCAGTTCATGATCATACAATTCAAGCATTTGTATCAGTTTTAGCTTCAATCGAGGTACGCTATTGACCGGACTTTGGATACTTGGGGCTAACAAACACCCCAATGGCGACGAGTGTCGTTGAGAGATGGATTCTACCCAAGTCAAATATCGCCCCCACGGGGACCAACAAGCAACTCGATGAACATAACTTTATGGCGGCGATTAATGTGGAACCCTTGGCTCTACGAGTTTTGCGACGTATATAACTATACATTGTGCGCTCGTTTCGTCATGGGCCGCACATCGCTTCTCTATGTTCTCGAGTTAGTTGATTGGAACGACGGATGCCTTGACGGATGCTAAAGAAAGGCCCAGAACAGACCGGCAAAAACTCGGATCTCGGCTGAACAGACGCTCTCTGGACCATGGCCTCTTTGGACAGCCAAGCCGTCCATTACTGTATGGCCTCGAGGTTATGTATGTACTGTACTGTATACTATGTTTGCGTTTGCGGTGGTCTGTTGGGAAAAAAAAAAAAAAAAAAAAAAGAAGTCATTATAATGATTATAATCACGTGTGAGGTATTCTAACTTTAATTATAAGGCAATATAATGGGTGTTATAATTAGCTTATCTATAAAACGGCAATTATAACGTAAATTGATTGCCGCAAAAGTTTTCCCGAAATTTGAGACATCGTAAGTTGTTCGCTCAGGCTGAACTGAACACAAACTACTGTACTGACAACGCTTTGATTTCATATCGCCTGGCAGTATAATCTACAGTCTGATATGATATTCAAAGTGCGTGTCTCGATGGCAGGCGAAAATACTTCCCCTTGCTTACTACACAGTAATCGCCGATCACCATAATGAATAATGTGTACGAGACTCCGAGGTCGGACGTACTACTGTAAGCGAAGTCCCTGTCTGCCGATGTCGGTGTCGGTGTACAGTACAGTAGCTCGACGGTCGATCGGCTGCACGTAACTTACTAACTTACTGTACCTCTTTTTCTCTCGTCTTTTTTTTTTTCTTTCTCTTTTGTGATAAAAATGTTCTGAATTACAGTCACGGTATTACCTCTTGAACTTTCTTTCTTTTTTTTTTTTCATTGTACTACTGTGGTATAGTATAGTAGTCTGAGTCGAATGACTTGTTTAGAAGACTCGGTCAGTCAAGTGTAGCAAGAACCAGAAAGGGATGATGCCGGCGCGATGGCCATGACCTGATCGATCCATCTAGGAGGTGCTGAGATCGGCAAGTTCAGTTGGACGGGACGAAGTCAGAAAGTTGGAAGCGCTTGGTTGGATTATTGTAGAGACGCATCATGCATAACCGAGAACGTGCGTTCACCTCATCATACAGTAATTGAGGACAAGGTACGTGTAAATCACAGGAACCGTTACCTATTGCCTAACTTACTGTAGAATACTTGAAGCTGGGGTCGATCTATGCGCTGAGACAGACGTCGAAGGAGATTTTCACGCAATTGAGATAGAACTGTTTTATGTATATAGATGTCCTGTATGCATGTATGTACAGTACTCTTGATTCTCGATATAGTATACACACAACAAACAAAGCATTTCTTCACCGAACATAGGAGTATAGGAAAACACGCGGACATCTTATGAAAGATTTTCCGCGTAGGCAACTTTCAGTTCCGTTTCTAAGAGAGAATCTGAAGTAAGGCAACCGTAAATTATGCGAGGGGCACGTTGCTTACTAAAGTCCTTGACATCTTCCATAGTAGTACGAGTAAAGGTACAGTGAATGACAGCCAGTTCCATATCTTCGGGAGCATTTAACTTGAAAGAGATTTGCCTTTGACGAAAAAGACGTCCCCGCAGACCGCTTGTGTTGTTCGTGCTCATCGACGACTGACTAGTACCACCACCACCACCCCTCGATGATGATGATGATGATGACGACTGTGACAGCTCCGAACTCGAGCTGCTCGGGAACGGTAAAGCCCATTCCTGCGAATTAGGTGGTCCCGTGAGAGCCGTCGTCAGCACCGTGACGTCTTCATAACCCGCATATTCAAGTTCTTCCGCCTCTTCGTCACCGTCCCCATCCCCGTTACCAGTGACGCCTGCTGCTACTACTACTCCAACGCCACGACGTGACCTTGACCCAATGGCAGTTTCTGCTGCTGCTGCCGCCGCTACCGTCGCCGCCGCCAGCATCGGTGGCGCCGTCACAGTTCGAACATCAGTATCGTAACCGCGAGCGCCGCAATTTAAACTTGAACCCTGTGTCGCTTGTTCCGCGACTGCCGCAGCAGCCGATACTCCATCGAGCTCGCTTGACATCTCGCGAACGGGAGAAGAAGTGGGGGTGAGATATGGTACGGGTTTATTATCCCTGTAACCCGCACGCCACGCTCGCCACCTCTCGAATGGTGGTTCGTCCTTGACGACACGGCTATATCCTTGACTGACTCGGTTCCAGAGAAAAGCATTGATGCACGTGCTGGTTGTCATGTCCTCGAGAAGATAAGCTTTCCAATCTAAAGGAATGATGATGAGGATTATGAGTGGGATCGTGTCACCAAAAAGAAAATGATACAGTAATATAATTTATGAAGAAATTAGATGAGAATACTGTAGTAGTTCCGTTTCGCCGTCGACGGGATTCATATGGGAAAATAGTAATAAAAATCCGCTGCCAACTCGCCGCTGCGGTTTTTTATTTATTTATTATGGTGCTGGGGGGAAAGGAGATCTAGAAGAAAAGAAGCGAAAAAGAGGTGTATGTAGATACGGGGGAACGGAAGGAAGAAAAAAAAAAAAGGGTTGTGGAGACATTCATCGCCATATGAACCTCACTCACCCATCTCGGCAATATCTGGCACAGTATAAGGCACGCGACCTTTTTTATTTTCCTCTCGCCAATACGCGAGACGCTGAAATCTATCGTGGCCGAACCGTCTATACATGCGATGCAGGAACCCGTGGATCCCATCGTATCGCCACCGCTCGTCAAGAAAACGATCGTAGTTCATGTCGAAGATGGCTTGAAGGAAACGGCAGCGTAAGTGCCAGAGGTACGAATATTCTCGCAATTCACGTTGCTTGATGCCGCAACTACTCGAGGGCGGGAGTGGTGTGCCATCGGGATGACACTGCGCTTCGTAGAAGGCTAGTTGTTTGTTGATCAGGATCAGAGGGATCGCGTAATGGCGAGGCATTGCGCATGTGAATTCTTCAACGTCGTCGTCGTCATCGATACGCAAGATTCGCACTGTGGTCCAGGGTCCGTCATCGTTCGGATCGTAATTGACCTTGCAGCGGGGACCACCTCCATGCGAGGGAAGAACCACTCCCCCTTTGTCAGGGTAAGTAAGTTCTTTTTTATACCTCAACCGATAAGGAGTCTTTCTCTGAGGCATAAGAGAAAAGTTTTCTGCCAATAGCTGGTACAGGCTATCTTGAAGGACGGGGAAGAGAGCGAAGATTTGCACACAGGCCACGAGGCTTGCCTCGAGGTGCCTACTCAGACGTATCGAGCACACCACATCGGTTTTCAACACGAAGAGGCCAAACGACATCGTTTACGTAGAGCACGTTGAAACTAGCGTTGCCTTGCATATGTACATGCAAGACGTACGAAAATGAAGAAAACTGGTTTAGGAGACCTACATAAAAGAGGAAGGAGGCAAAGGAGGGCATAACCATCGTCCGGTAGTGGTCAAGCCATCTTCAGGTGATGCCATGGACCATACACGCCCAATTAGCCGCCGACGCGAACAACTCCGCGCGACGCACTTTACCGGGCCATCAACACTGAGCGTGCAAGTACTGCACGGACATAACATCGCGTCACGTGGGGCAGGGGAAGACGTTTCTTCACTCGTTGCAGATAGGGCCATATAAGGAACATAACGGAATCATCCTGCGTCTCCCCAGACGCCACCTGCACGATGTTGGCGAACGTCTCCATACTTTGAAAGACCAAATGAAGCATGTCCGCCATGGGACATAGGATACTCGTTTGAACCAAACGTCGTCATGGATTGGTGGAGCGGTGGGTCAATTGCAGAGGATAAGACCATTGAACTGTTAAATGCGTTTGACAGGGTTTGTTGTGCAGAATACGGGTCCGAGACATCGGACCGCGGGTGTGCCTGGCAGGGACTGGAAGCATAGATGATGGAGGCTTGGTAGCTGGGGTCAGCGAAAACATTCGCTCCTATAGAGGAACTAGGAATGCGCGTGTGAGCACGCTCCACGGATGCAGGACAAGTCGGTGCGACATGAGTAGTATGGGTTGGCGATAGTTCTTCCGTACGATCATGGGGTGGCCAGAGTCCCTGCGTCGACGGTGCTGCTGGGGGAAACAAACTCGTCGGGACACCCGAATGCACACTGGCATGAAGTGCTGGTAGGATGGGAACAGTAGTCTGTGGGCTGGCATGTCCTGCTGGCGCTGGTGCCAGGCTTATAAGGGGCGAACCAGGCAGAGTCGCATTTGGCTGGTGACGAGGGCTGAGTCCCAGGGCACTCTCATCAGGAGCTGCGGACCATATTGAAGGACCAGCTGCGCCAGTGAACAGCGTCTGTGGCTGCGAAGATGAAGACAGTCTTTGATGATGTTTGATCGGAGAGTGAAAGGCTTGCTTATGAGTAAAGTGAGACGGGAAGGCAGACTTCGCGTCAGCCTTGTGTGCGGGTCGCCCAACACCCATTACGTTGTTCAATAAGTCCTGGGCTGTTGTCTTCGGCGTGCTTGAGATCTGTCCAGCGACATTGCTATTGGATGGTTGCGACGACGATGCGGACACGTCGGGAGCACGTGGGGGTGATGTAGTGGCCATGCCGATGCCTGGTCTTGTCGGACTAAGGGGACTTAGAGGGCTCAAACCACCAGCACGACCATGTGGGGTAGATTTGCTTGACAGAACCGGTGAGACTGTGGGCGGGGACGACCTGCACGAGGAAGGGTGATGTCGTGTCAACCACGATAAGCATGTATCATCGGGATACATACCGGGGATTCCAAACAATTTCGTCTTGCTCATCCTCTGACAAAGACGCACCAAGTACCTCTCTAAATACATCCCCCACCGGATCTGTGGTCTCGGTTCTGGCATCCTCTTCTTCTGATTGCTTGTCATCCGCAGCTAAACGGGGCTCAGCAGTCGGGGCCACTTCTTTTCTATCGGCTATAGTAACGTCTTGGGTAGACGCCGATTCACCGTCCCGCACGGAGTCGATCAGCGAAAACTGAGCTCGAAAGGACTCCATGGGTGTTCCGGAGATTTCTGCGATCAAACGTGCATCATGTCCGATATCCCAGATGCGCATGAGTTGTTCCTCGTTTGGATGAACTTGCTCAGGAGTGCGAGTGTCTTCACCTTCCGAGCCGAACGAAAGAGTGTCTTGTGCCAACATGCCACCCAAGGGTAAGTATCCGCGGGTATCAACATCCTCTTCCAGTGGCCCTTTCATCATTGGAAGGCTGGTGGGGGGAAACACCAGAACGACGCGAGTAGCGAAAGAGGTGTAGGTCTCCCAGAATGCAGAGATGTCGCTGATCACGATGGAATGTACTGGGTCTTTCATGTTCCTGCGGGTGCCCCCTAGAACGTAATCCAAGTTCACGCGTAGCCACTTGCTAGCGATACGCAGGGCGGGAAGTGTCCGACGGAAAGTCGCTGTTATTCTCATGGCGAGATCTTCTTCCACTATCTTCGAAGCCTCGTCAAGCTCGGTAATGCCACTTTGCAGTAGCGTGCGATGGAGTGCCAAAACGTGGCTGGCTATCCGAGACTCCATGGAAACGTTAGCGGAATTGGTAGCCTTACGTTGCTTCCAGAGAGCGCCCTGGGCAGCGATAACGACCTTGGTGATGGTGTCAATTGAGAGAGCCCGATCGGACACTAGCTCCGAAAATTCCTTTACGACACTCTCATCGTGCTTCGGTAGAGTAGAATCCATCCTGTGAAGATACAATGTTCTATGCTCAAGATGAAATGACGTAAGTATCCCCAAAACACTCACTCGTCGACATCTAATCTCCACAGGGCATGGAGGAGAATGACATTGTCCTTGAAGGATAGAGAGTTATTCTTTGTTCCGGTAGGATCTTCGGATGGTGGCCGCCCTGCCTTGCCCTTTCTTCTGCGTTTCCAGGCTTCCAAAAACTTTGATAATACATTACCCATATTCTCGGCGGCAGGGTCATACGCGGAGCGCACGCACAGAGCTTTATAGTATTGTACGAGGCTCTCGAAAGTATCCTTCTGATATGAAGCAAGGATAGCGAGCTGATGGGACGCATTGCCTTCTTCCGGCATGAGGTCCCGCGCACACTCATAGCACGCTCGGGCCTTATCATAAGTCTTCGTACGGGGCAGGTCGGGCTGAGACCCACGCCCTCGAGCGCTACGGCCGCCGCGCTCTTGTCCACCACGGGGTCGCGAAGCACCATCACCATATTGCTCGCGGTAGCGCGCGAGGTCGCCGAGAACAACCAACGCCTTGCTCAGGGTAGCACGGCGGTTATTGCGCTGTGAGGGTATCAGGGATTGGGACGGGCCATTTTCGACAGGTTCCGGGGGAAAGCGGAAATGATCGCGTTTTCCAGCATCGGGTTCATCAATGTCAGGCCCTGTATCGGGGACGATGGAAAGTGTTGCCAGTGCGGTCCGCGCTTCGGAGAGTCCAAACTGACGTTGAATGCGCACGACTAGGTGAGTCCAGAACTTCTCCTCGGCCGAGAGAAACTGTTTGAAGCGCTGCAAAAGCTTGCGGTACTCGACCGGACCTGGACGCTGCGATCGCGGCTGTTGACGCTGTGTTCCAGCCTCACGGAGAGCATTCTCGAGCGCAGCTATTCGTGTCTTATAAACAGAAATGAGTGCATAGGATGTTTGCATCCACATATGTGTTTCTGCATCTTTGGACTCCTTGGCGTTTGGATGCGACAAGAGAAGGAGGAGATATTGCCTTTGTAGGCTATTCTCATATTTACAACGGATCATATATGGCGGGACAACCAGACTCACTTTTTGCGTTGAAATTCGACCTCTTTGTTCCACGGATCGAGGTTTTTGAGTAAATCTTTGAGGCCCTGCTGGAGGGCCTTCGCTTCTCTGCGGGTGATGAGTAGTGTGATCCAAATATGATAATGTATGGCATACTTTGCAATAGGAAGAGGATCTTCAGACATGAGAGTGTGCAGACATGACGATGGAGGCCTTTAGGGAACAGTTGACATCGACGAGTCGAAGAGCTGCGGCTGCGAGGCCAAACCCAAACCAGGCCAACGGACATCCGGCCCGGGAGCGTGAGTGATTATCCGCCCGATGTTGAATTGAAAGGACTTGCGAGCTGCTACACAGGCTGGCATTCCCGGCCACGTGTTCGACGGACAAAACACACGACGGCGGCTTTTATATGTCGCGTTAAATCCTCTCTCACGAGCGCGTTTGTCTTCCTGCAGTGATGGAAGAATTGTACGTCTCTCTCTCCTTCGCTTCTCTATGCTGTCATTAACAACCGTCCCTCTCAAAGTCGTCGAAGACTCGCTCAGGATCCTCGAATCCAACCCGTCCCAGTTGGCGGTAACAAAGGCCGCACCGTGCCTCCCGCGCCGATCAGCGTTAGAATTTGTTGTTGCCCCTCCTCTTCAACGCTGACACCTGACTAGATTGCCTCCTCGACGACATCGTCGGACACCGACACGCGGCAAAAGCCCTCGACGGTGTACACTGTACCAGATTCGTCTGAAGATGAACAGTAAGCTCAACTACCTCATCTCCCAATTAATTCTGATTTGATCATTTCAAAAGACAGGCGGGTAACAAAGGAACGGCAAACGCACACCTACAACGTCCAAAAACTAAGAGCGCCGATGTGAATTCCCTTGCTCATGTCCGCACCGGCCCTGCGCAGCCTATCCACATTCCTAGCAATGCGGACCTCACGCACAAGAACTACTCTCGAGCGGCTAACCACTGGGAGACGTCCAACGCATTTGCTGAAACCCCTTACGAGCCTCTAAAGACTGGTGTCGAGGCAGAAAAAGATCTTCAAGATCTCTTGCAACAAAGTTTCGACGGGAAGGAAGATGGTGAAGGGGCGCGTAATGAGGTGGACATGTCTCAAGCAGTTGTCGAAGGCTTCTCCGAAGGGATTCGCCTCTTACCTCACCAGGTGGCCGGTCGGGTTTGGATGACACAACGAGAAAGTGACAAGAAGTGCGGCGGCATCCTTGCAGATGACATGGGTCTTGGAAAGACAATTCAGACCCTTACTCGTATCGTTGAAGGTCGCCCGCGCAAGTCTGATGCAGACGATGGATGGGCAGCAACTACTTTGTGGGTCTGTTACTTTACGACAAGCGTTCATAACTTTTGATCCGCTGTTAGAGTTGTGTGCCCTGTTAGCTTGGTCTCTCAATGGGCTTCCGAAATTTCGAAAATGGCTAAAAAGTTGACCGTGATCGAGCATCACGGTCCCTCCAGGACGACCAGTACGAATAATTTACCGTCCACTCAATCCCCTTGCTTATTCTTCGCCAGATCCGGAAGCTTTGAAACGCGCACATGTCGTTATAACTAGTTATGCTATCGTTGCCTCCGAATACGGTGTATTCGATCCCAAAGTCAAAGACGAGTCCAAGAACAAGAACAAGAAGGGCAGTAGCTCGAAGGCCGAGTCAAGTTCCGACTCGGATTCTGAAGCTGATCACTTCGGGCGAACGCTAGAGAAGAAAAAGAAGTCAGCCACTGCCAGTGGCAAGAAAAAGGACGCACTATTCAGAGTGAAATGGTGGCGAATCGTGCTAGACGAAGCACATAACATCAAAAATCGCAATACGAAAGCCGCTCAGGCATGCTGCTCCCTGGAGGGCAAGCATCGGTGGTGCTTGACAGGCACGCCTCTGTGAGTATGCTCGTTGCCTCGTGCGGCGTGTGGTAATCTTCATCGTACCTCAGACAAAATAATGTCGAAGAACTTTTTTCTCTTATCAAGTTCCTCCGTGTCAAACCACTCAATGATTGGCAGACGTTCAACGAACAGATCAACAAGCCTGTTAAGAGTGGGCGTTCAGTCCGCGCGATGAAGCGTTTGCACGTGTGTCCCTTCCTTTTGCTGTCGTCTCGCATCTCATGGCAGCGGTTGGGCATAGGTCGTTCTTCGCGCCATCATGCTTCGACGCCGCAAGACGGATATCATAAACGGGAAGCCATTGATCGAGCTTCCCGAACGCCATCTATCCATCGTACCCTGCGACTTTGATGAAGATGAGCGTCAATTCTACTTCACACTTGAGAACAAGATCGACGAGGCCATGAAAAAGTTTGTGAAGAATGACGAAGTCATGAAAAACTATACAAACGTCATGGTATTGCTTCTTCGCTTGCGGCAAGGTGAATCTACAACTGAGTCTACTACCCTACCTTTCTGCATACTGATGGTTTGTGAAGCTTGCAATCACCCCTCGCTCGTCTCAAAGGATTATAACACCGATCGCGAGGCTATCGAATCCCGTCCAGCCCCGAAAGACGATCAAGAAGATGAAGATCTTACAACGATGTTCCAGCAACTCGTGGTTTCCAAGGGCAAAAAGTGCCAGCTGTGCCAAGACGAGTATATATTATCTTTTTCGTTTCTCGCCTTTGGCATTTACCAACGTCATACCGTTCAAAGATTAACTACAGAGAACATCGCCAAAGATGGAGATCACTGCAATGATTGCCTCGAGCTTGCCCGGAAAGCACGTCGCAAGTCTCAGGCGGTGAACAAGGATTCGAATTTACCACCGGACTCCGCCAAGATTCGCAAATTGCTCGAGTTGCTCAAGGAGATCAACGCGCGCGAAGACGAGGAGGGAGAACTCGCGGGCGAGAAGACGATAGTGTTCTCCCAGTTTACATCGATGCTTGATCTCATCCAGCCATTCCTCAAAGACGCAGGAATTGCATTTGTGCGATGTAAGTTGCTCTTGCTCTTGCGTCTCACCACGTCGTCATTGACCCGCGTTTTTGCCACCACCAAGACGACGGAAGCATGTCTAAGGACAAGCGTGAGGTCAGCTTGGACCAGATAAAGAATAACAAGCGGATCAAAGTTATTTTGATCTCATTCAAAGCGGGTAGCACTGGTAAGCGAAATCATCTGCCCACGTGTTGTTCGCAACCTGCACAGACGGACACTTACAACACACGCATTACGACCCAGGTCTCAACTTGACGGCATGTAATAACGTCGTTTTGGTCGACATGTGGTGGAACCCAGCGCTCGAAGATCAAGCTTTCGACCGCGCCCATCGCTTGGGGCAAACACGCGACGTCAACATCTACAAGCTAACAATCGAGAAAACAGTCGAGGAGCGTATTCTCGCACTGCAGGAGAGCAAGCGCGCTCTTGCCACTGCTGCGCTCGGTGGCGACAAGATCAAGAACCTCAAGCTTGGCTTGGAAGATCTCATGGCCCTGTTCAGGCCCGGCAGGGAGGACGACGACTAGCTTTGTCCTTTGAAGGGGAAAGCTTCCATTCATTGAGGCACGTTCCAAGACTCCGGGCCCTCTACATAGTCTGTACATACTACTAATCTGACTTGCATCCGCATCCGCTACCGTGACATAGATTGTAGATTGTTTCTCGATAGCTTGTTATTCCCATCATCGTTGAATCTTTCGATATCCATACAATCTAGTTCAATCGAACTTTCGTTATCGGGGGAGACTTTCTCGTCATGGTCACAATTAATTACTTACAGAATAAGTGGGTCCTTCGCAGTCGGGAGCATCAATCCGATCTCGCGGGTCGGATAATGAGTGGCAATTGTGGCCCACTGTCCTGGTCTGCGGTCAAAAAAGGCCGCGCGACGACGAATGACTTTCTGGTGATCTGGGCCGGAGGAACAGCGAGCTCAAAGTCAAATGACCGAACGAAAGCAAATAAGATCGCCTTCATCCTAATAATATTCCCAAGAAGCAGTGCATCGGTAAATAACGCCCCTAAGCGTGTTGAGTTGATAGCGATGAGAAAGAAAGCTCACTCAGTTACAGCGAATCGGTAACCTATGCACGCGTGCGCGCCGGTGATGAACGTCAACAAATTTCCAAAAACGCCCGGGATAGCTTTGACGGCTTCTGGAATCGCTTCCCAACGTTCTGGTCTGCAGACAGGTCAGGTCAGGTCAGGTCATAGTTTTTAAAAAAGTTTGAATCTGCACAGGTGCACGCGCGTGCATGCGCAAATACCGTGAACCAAGGAATAACGCTTACTTGAATTCATCGGCATCTTCACCCCACAACGATTTCAGTCTATGAATGGCCAGAATCGGAATGAGGATCGAGTCGCCTTCTCGTAACCTTTTTTTTATTTATATACACGCGCAGCCATTTTATCAGGATTAGAATATTAGGCAGCAATACGGCAGTTGAGTGTATTACTTGCCTAAGTTCGTGTCTCTTGACACCGTGTCGGTCGATAAAGGGCTTGCTCAACGGAACCACGGTATCTTTCACGGGGGCCCGTACCGTATTCTGGACCGGAGAATGAAAGCGCAGAGCCTCTCGGGTCACGTAGTCGAGGTACGTCATTCTATTAAGCTCGTCCATAGATGGAGTATCCGTGTGACACGCACGAGCCTCCGCAGTTAGTTTAGCGTAGGCTGTGGGGTGACATGCGAGAGCGTAGAGAGCCCAGGCGACGGCGACGCTGAAGACTACTATGAACAAATGCCATAGGTGTAGCAAATCACAAGTACCTCGTTGTCTCATGTCCAGCAATCAGGAAGGTCGGAACCTCTTCGAAACGCATCGTCGTCAGTATTTCTGCCAAAAGCGCTGTAACCCGACGACAACTTACGCGCCTGGATGTCCTCGTCCGTCATCCGCGCGTGGTCTGGAATATCTGTGGCCATGTTTGCCTTCATAAGACGACTGAGCAGATCGCGTCCCTGAATGTTTTTCTTCTCAACACGACCTTTACTATCGATCTCAGATGAAGAAAGTATTTCAGCTTTCTTTCGAGATATCACGTTTTGACCAATCGAACGAATGCACTTGTGCATGGATGCAATTGCACGGGTGCGATCAGTAGGCTGATGACACGTCAAACACATGGGTTCCATCACAATGAGGGTTGAATGACACACGATTATCCGAGCCGGTGGAAACATTGCCGGGAACATGAACTTTAAACTGAAAGGATTGAATGTGGTGGCTTTGCGCAACCACTCACTCATTTCAGGAGGCCCAGCCTGGTGAAGGGATCCGAATGCATGGTTGAAACCTAGTAAAGTTGGCATGTTCACTTCTAGAAGTACAGTAATTATAGAGCCACCATCACCTGCATGTCCTATGATATCCAGCGTAGTTTTGTTAAGCCAAAGGTAAATGTCAACTTTAAGGGAACCATCAGGTGCGTGAGCTTGAGCTGTTTCTGCTATTAAGGCGTCCCGTAACTAAAAGAACTTGAACTACATGCAAATACTCGGATGGACAGACAAACCTCGTTCGCCTTTTCGATAAAGAGCTGCGAAAACTCCTTGATTTGGGGAAGACCAAATGCAGGACTCTGCATACGCGATATGAATAAAAGGGACCGAAACCAATGTTGTGAGGTAACAACAAACCATAATTTTGCGCTTGAAAGACGAGCTCAGTCTAATACCATTGACATCAAGGAAGAAGCAAGCTACCTGTTGTCGATGCTGCGACCCTGGCATTGAGGTGGTAATCTAACCATGCAAAATATATGCAAGTCAAATAGATGTACAGTACCTTCAACAAATAACAAGCCTAGGACGAGGTCATTATCTTAGACGCTGCAGTTACCAAGGAAATTGGGCCAACCTTTTCCGGTTAATTGTCCTAAGAACTGACGTTCCGAATAGGGCTTGTCAAATTCAGGAGCATTAAAGATATAATTCAACGCTTGGAGATCCGTAGTAATGATCGTGGCCGTCTGGAAATAAAGAATGTTCCAATTTGTTCGAGTCGGTAACATAAGGGACACTTACGTTAAACATACCATAATACCTGAAGACAGGACCGTATTTCTCAATCCACTCTAATTGAGCGTCCTGTGCATCTGGCTCCCAAACGTGTCTTTCATGACTTCCAGTCAACCAATTCACAGACTTTGGACCCGGAAGTTGCCTGATGGGAGCAGAGAGGCGATGGAGGACCTTTTTTAGAACAATGTAGAGTAAGGGCACAACGCAGAGGACAATAGCCGTAGTGGTCGAGTGAGCCATCGAAATGTAGTTCGGAACCATTTCTTGGTGGGTTAGGATGAAGTGAAGATATGTATAGACGGACATAAAGCCAGGTTTCTAAACCGCAGTCGCTAAAATAGTCAGTGTATTTATATTAGTGGCAGGGCGCTAGTAGCAGAGCGCTCGCTCTCTGCTGATCCGCCTGATCGTAATAACTTACAAAAACCAATTGGACCCCAAAAACGTGGGAAGAAAACACGTAGTGGTCTCCTTTGGTCGCCTCCTTGCTCCTTTATAGCTTTATCACTGGCAGTGGGGGCGGAGACGAATTCTACGACTCGGAATATTTGCGGTCACATCCCGGCCGGTTATACCGAGACATCCGCAGGTGGTTCCCGGTAAGTTCCGGATGGCGGCGAGCCTTGCCAGTGATCACTTTGCGAATGGGCCATGGGCCATTTAGAGAATCCTACCACTGAATATAGTGGGAGTCATTAACGAGTCGAGAATGACCCGAGACGAAGGTGCAGTGTATCTGCCTGCGTAAGCGAGATAAGATGCTAAGATCAAATGCTTAGCACAGAAAACCCTTCTATTTCGTAGGCGGCCAGTGATGTCATTCCGTGCAGTAAATAGGCAATTTATGTGCGAGGTACTAACCACTCTTGTTCAACGAAGCCTCAATCGGCTTGGCTGCTCAACTAACCGCACTTAATAAGAAAGACACATTTTCCTAGATCCACAAAGCCCTTTATGATGGGAAAGGTTTAAAGTATAGCTGCTTCTTGAACATACCCATCAGTCCTGACTACTCACGGCATTGTTAGCAGATGTCAATCACGGAAATCTTACGCGCTTACTGTAAAGGGGCGATAAGCTAAATGAGGTGACAGGCCGATGACCAAGTTTGAAGTGGCCATCAGACAGTTTACGCACAGTAGATTCGACACTGAGAATGTCGAGCAAAGGAGAAGAGAGGGATCTTTGAGACTGAAAAAGAAGCATCAACTCAAGTCCAATTTTCGGGCTACGCCTGAAATTTGTTCTATGCACGAGGGCGATAGAGGTCAAATTGATCATATACGACTTGAAGGCTTCAAAGGCGCCAGGGCATATCCTCTTGACGCCATAATGCTGCTTCTGACGTCATTCCGACTGCGATGGGTCCTCCCACGGCTTTTTGCGTTGCGGAGCGCTCGACTGGCTGGGCACGGCCTCCTATTGTGAACATTGTGAGCTAGGCAACTCACGATAGAGTAAAAGATTGGTACTACATTGATAGTATCGGGGATGTGTTTGTTGTTCGGGATTTCGTCCATCTTCCCCTGTTCGATCAGGGACTGAAGTTCCGCAAAAGTAAGGGTTCTAGAAGCTTCAGGGATCGCTGGAGACACCTCTTGGTCTTGAATGACCGTGGCCTCTGGGGTAGAATGAGCATATGTGCGATCTCCTAAGAAATGAGTGGGATCAGATATACGCCTGAGCGTTCACACAGCGTTAACCTTCTACTTGCTTAGCATCGGACTCAGATATGTTACATCCGTAAGCTCTGAGGGACATGAGCACCCGAGGGTAGAGATTGAACTATTCAACTGCTTACTGGTTGAAGTAAAAGACCCGTGATCTCCTGAGGAAGTCTTCCTTTGCCTCGTCGGGCAGCTCGTCTAGAGCGCCACTAGAGTAAAGTGTAGACAAGCCTGCCTTGCTCGGGCGGCCTGGGTTAGCTTGAGCGATATTGTCATCGCCTGCAATCAGCTCACTTGATAGGACGTGTCGGTTTCAAAGGAGTGGGTCTCATATACAGTCAGAGGGTCGACATGAGACTCGGTCGTAGCCATGTTTGCCAAGACCAAGACGGCAGAATGCTCCGGCATAAGTTACCAAAGGCGGCCACTGTATCCCTGCTGACTGACTCTCACACTCTCACTCGCTACGTCGGACTTACAACGTCACCACTTACTTCTTACTATGTCTGGGACTGTGAGCAAAATTACTGCAGAGCGTAATCAGAAGGCTCTTATGGAGTTGGCAATGAAGCCCGGTAACGGTTAGTGTTTGTTTCTTTACCCCATCTGTTAACCCATTCGTCGTTTTTTTATTGGCGACTCTATTTTGCTCATCGGGCCTGGCCCCGCGACAATCTCAAGTGGAGGCCTCATGGCACCTCTTGGCAGCCCGGTTTCTGCCAAGTGAAGACTGCAGACGCCACAAGCACATCTCCAGAATCGCTGACTTCGTTTCTCTCCTTCATTTCTATTCAACCTCGCAGATCTATGCGCAGATTGTAAGACACGGAATCCTCGGTGGGTCTCCCACAACCTTGGGATATTCATCTGGTATGTAATTTTGCCTCTATTGTTGGGCAACACTCATTCTGTGAAGCATGAATTGCGCTAGTGTTCATCGAAAGATCGGAACCCATATAACAAAGGTGTACGTGTAACCGGCCGATGACGCGTATATACTCACGCAGACTCGGAATCTTCAGGAAAAGCCTGACGATGGATGTCTGGACGAGGGAGCAGGTTGAGGTGCGCAAATTTCATCAGACAGGGAATTTCGACATGAAATCTTGGTGCTTTCTCAGCAAATGCGACAGGTGGGGAACATTAAATCCAACGAGATGTATAACCCAGACGAGGTTCGCCACCCACCACCGGCAAACACGATTGACGTCGCGCGGGATAGTGAGATAGAGAAGTTCATTCGCGGTAGGTGATCCTTCCCGTCTGGTTAGTACGACCAACCCGACATTGACCGATGTATGGCACTTCCAGACAAGTATGAGTATAAGCGCTTTGTCGGTCGCACAGACCGGTCTGCTGTCGTTGCTTCCCATCTTGGACCGTCACGGTCTGCTTCGTCCGTCAGGTCGTCAACATCCTCCTCCTCATTCCCACCGAGTCCAACCCGGAATCGGACTCATACTTTGCAACCGCCCAAGCCATCGATTCCCCCTGCAACCTCAGCGCCAGCTGCACCCACCACATCGGCCAATGCCACCATGAGTCGCTCGGTCTCTCAACCAGTTTCACAACCGGCCCAAACCCCTGCGGGCGGCGTATGGTCCGACCTTGCTTCTTTGCAAGGTCCGACTCGGACATCTACTTTACCATTACAATACCTATCATCAACGTCATCTCCTTCCGCACCTGTCCCAGCAATGAATTTAACTTCAAATCCCATTGCGGGATCTACTACCCTGGGTACAAACTTCGTCATGACGCCAGCCTCTCACGGCCCAAGTTTGGGTCCTAGCGTTTCCCCCGCAGGTGCTTTTGTTTCAGGAGTTGCTACGCAGCCAATGCAACCCCCATTTGCCTTAGGCACTGGTGTGGTCAACCCGTTTGCACAAATGGCTGCTCAGCAACAGACACAAGCTCAACAAAATTATCCCCCATTGGCTTCGTCATTCGGGTCGTCCCTTTCCCAGCAGCCTTCATTTACGCCACAGGTCCAGCAACCGGTGTTCTCTCCGTCCGTTACGAATCCATTCTTCAATGGGGTCGTGCCACCTCAACCCCAGGCGCCATTTTTGTCAATGACGCCGTCACCTGTACCATTTACGAGGTCACCATTTCAGCAGCCAGCTCAAGTCCCATTCCAGCAACAGCCGACCCAGACGTCATTTCAGCCACAACCTCCCCAGTTTGGGAACGGGCAACCAAGTGGTGCCAGCGTGGCAGGGAACCCGTTCACTAGTTGGCTAACACAACAACCAAACGGCTATGCTAGCGCTCATGTTGGACAGGGTAGCGTCAACGGTCCGTGGGGCTCGATGTGAAATAGTTTTTTTAAATATAGGTTCTGGGATATATAGGCTCTGGGGTACTATACTCGTTCTAATGGATTGTGGGTTGGTGTTGGTTGTGGTACTTTGGTGATGACTAAGCGATGACCATTCTGGTCGTGTCGAGTCGACGTGTTTTCGGTGTGGTGTGTCAGTTCACGACTGACCTCCTTTGTTCCGTTTCTCCCACGACCACTGTGTTCATGAATCATAAATGTCTGCAGAATATTCGAGACCGCCTTCTCCATCGTCCCGTCCAGATTCTCCTCATTTTTTCCCAATGAACTCATTCTCCTTGGATCGCCTCGTTCCTGAGGATGGGTTAGAATTCGCTGATGCCTTCACGCTGCTAGGTCAGCCCCATCTCAATCTCATAGCCTTCATGCTTGACCTGGCTCCACAGACACATTGGAGACGTACTGGGATGCGCGGATGGACTTGTTGCAGCGCAACATCTCCAGGCGCAAGGACAGACTCAAGATGCGCGCAGAGGTCGCTCTTAGTGAGATTTTCAAAGGGAAGCCTCCAAGCCCCGAAGTCCTCGCCGAGAATTTCGAGCGCGAGGTTGCCAGGCTGAAGCTGAAGGTATGTTGCCTCGAGGATTGGCCGAGTCAGCTGCCAAGTGTTTATATTGTAGGTCTCCACGCGTATGGTATCGCTGGCCGCGGAGTGGCAATCTGTGAAGGTGGTCCGAACTCGCGAGAAGATCAGTTTCTTCTTCGGAGTCATGTCCCTAGTATTCTCCGCCCTACTCTTTGGTCTAGCTCCACAGTAAGTTTCCGGTATCCCCTCCGTGCGTCTTATCAAAGCGCCTACAGATATGTCCATATCTCGTACACTCTGCAGTTATTGTGCCTCCTTCCTTATCGATGCTACAAGTACAAGAAGCTGCAATGGCACTACTTTCTCTTCGACCTGTGTTACTATGTCAACATTCTAAACTTTGTGTTCCTATGGATCCTCCCACACTCGCCCTCCCTCTTCGTTGCATGTTACTGTCTCAATCATGGGTCCCTTGCGAGCGCTATTATCACATGGAGGAATAGCCTTGTCTTCCACGACTCAGACAAGGTGACAAGCCTATTCATACACATCTACCCTCCATTCACGTTCACAGTAATCCGGTGCGCCCTACGTCTCTTCTTTGTGACTCTTCTTATTTGGATCGGTCAGGCACTTCTACATTGGCGCTGAGGAACGGTTCCCGGCACTGAAGGAACTTCCTCATCTGCAACCTTGGCGAGCGCTTCTACTAAGTAGTGCCATCTGTAAGAGCGGACACCAAGACTGTCTGATCATTCCTATCTAACGTTTCCATTAGACATTGTATGGCAATTTCTGTACTGGAAGGTCCGTTTATTTAAAATTTCGATGGACCATACTGCTCATGTTAGCTTTAGCTCGTGTATGTCGATCGCCGAAAGAAATTGGAGTCGGGTCAACGCACCACATCCTTACACTGGATGCTCAACAAGCCCGGTTTGATCGCCAACGTGCTTTCCAAAGCCAAGCCAGAGAACAGAGAACTATACTTTATGTTAGGGCAGTTTGGTGAGTGCACCCAAGACATTTCGGTACATCATGCTCACAACGTGACATTGTCCCAGTCTACGTTGTCCTTACAGATGTCCCCCCTGTCTTTGTTCTCTATGACTCTCCTTTCTGGTCAGGTGCATACCTCTTGTTCATACTTAGTGTGAGCGTGTGGAATGGAGGAGGATTCTACATCGAAGTCTTCGGCCGAAAGTGCGTCAGTCAACATAGTATATACTAATATCCTCTGACCGTATGTAGGTTTGAACGCGAGCTGGAAGCTCTGCGCAAAGAGCTGGCGGAAGCACAGGGCAAATCACAACACTCAAGCCCGATACTGGATCCCGAGACAGAATCAGAGCCCGTGTCACCAATACTGGGTAGCAAACTCCTCGGAGGTGAGGAAGGCGCGCAGGCTGAAGTGATCGCACACGTGAACGGAGGCGTTTCCCTGACGTTAGAGGAAAATAAGAAGGATAGGTAATTTGTTTATTCGAGCTTCATGACCTTTAGGATATATATTATAATGACCGGGTTTGATTATTTTATGTCGTGAGTCGTAGGAACAGTAGCTTTTTTATAGAATCATTGCAGTGGTTTGCATAGAAAGAAGGGAACATGCCGCGTAAGACCGGAAAGGACCTAGAGCTGGAGGACCCCGGCCAATGAACTGCTCACATCCACCCGTCGGACATGTGCGCTTTTGTTATCACGCACACATGCTGGGCCATATAAATGTGGACTTCTGTAAGATATAAATACCGGCTGGCATTCACTTTCTGTTAACGAGCAGCAGACTTGCGATTGGCGAGTGGGGAGTCCACAGCACGAGTAATGGCGCCATGCGGCATCGGGACTGATTATGTCCACCATTGTACCGTGCTTACCGTGCTTCGGGTCAACTTTTCCAAGCTATCGTCTCATTGACCAACTTGGCAAAATTCTAGTGGGGAAATGGAGGCATTACCATGCTCATATGTGAATTTTTTTCGTGAAACAAGTACATGGCACAGGTAGGGTTGGAAATGGCACCATACATACGAGCACTCGTCGAACTCATGCGCGACCAGCACCAGGAACGTTCCGTCGTTCCCTCCGAGGACCGCGCTCGGGTACAGCGATAACAGGATTCTCAACGGTGACGGGGATCGATTCAAAGTTCAGTGCCTTCAGGAGGTCCTAAAACACACAAAGTCAGGCGTTGCCGCATCCAAGAAGGCCAGAGGAAAGTCAAACCTTGGTATCAGGGTCAACAACAAGACCGCCCGATGCAGTCGTGTCAAGAGCAGAGACTTCTGGGACATAGTTGTCCTTCCGTTCACGTTCCTCTTCTTGAAGCTTGAACGAAATGCCGCGAACCGGGCCGCGCTGGATGCGCTTCATCAAGTGGGTGGTAAACCCCGATACCTTGTTGCGCAGGCGTTTTGAGGGAACGACAGCCTAAGGTGCACCTCGTCAACATGTTAGAATATGGGCCTATTGGCTGCACTGACAACTTCATCAATAATCCGTTTGTTCGTGTGGAAATCGAGGGTGAGACGGGGATAACTAAAGGCATTGCATGAACATCATCCGACTACACAAAAATACATGGTCCAAGGCTCACTATTTCTCAATGAGAACACGGGAAGCCCTCTTTGTGGTCTTGGTACGAACGCGGCCCTAAAGAAAACAGTAGGCAGCGTGTTACAAGGAAAATAACTTCGCATTACTGACCATGTCGATGTAAGAAGTGAGGATGAGTATAGACCGCTAACTGCCGGATGTGGTGATGAACTGTACAGTTTTCAGCCACCGACGCCAACCACACATACGCTGACCAGATCTCAGCTTGTAACACGCTTGTCGCCCTCCTTGAGGTGAATATGCTCGTCTTGACTCACGTCTTCGGTGACGTGACACTCAGACGAGCGAGCATGGGCTTACTTTGTTTTATAGACACTCTTGGCACTTCCTCGTACTCTTCTTCTAAAAAATGGTCCGCGTGTCTGTATTGGTGCGTCCCTCTATTCTCGTTTGGTGCTGCACTTGGTTAAGGCTATGCCTCCTCGCATACATAGAATGACTGTCTGGTAAGTGGTGCCTCATCCACAACGTCCCGTTTCTCTGAATGCAATATTTTGCAGAAAAGCATTGTCAACGCTGAGCGTCGTGGAAAGCGCCAAGTTCTCATTCGCCCGTCCTCGAAGGTCGTGGTGAAATTTCTCAGCGTCATGCAGCGCCACGGTACGCGTCTTCCCTCGTTTTATGCATTTTTCATTTCCGTGGCGACGGTGGTCTTGGGGGATAGTCGCTGTCGTGTATTGAACTCGGAGTGATAACTGCGATGGATGCGGTCGCGCTTCCACCCCTCTCTCGCTTTAACTCTCCGAAATATGATATCTCTGTCCAACCAAACAGCGCATTTCCTTGTAATGATGGATCTGGGTTCACAAAGGAGACTACATACGTCCTCTTCATCGTTTTGAAGGCCATAGGTTTCGACAGACACTGATATGGTGCCACTCCGGCAGGTTACATTGGTGACTTTGATATCATCGATGACCACCGCTCTGGGAAGATCGTGGTGCAGCTTAATGGACGATTAAACAAGACCGGTGTTATTTCACCACGATTCAATGTGCAGGTGAATCAGATAGAGAATTGGGTCAACTTGCTTTTGCCCGCACGTTCGTTCGGCAAGCTCATCCTGGTGAGTACGCTGGTTGAAATGTATTCATTTAAATCCGAATACTAATAGCATGCGTCAAGACGACTTCCTCTGGTATTCTTGACCACGAGGAGGCGCGTCGCAAAAATGTTGGAGGGAAGATTCTTGGCTATATATACTAGATACTTCCGATCCAATCCAACCTCTCATTCATTCACCTGCCTACCTGTGATAATAGTCGAGGATGCGAGTTTTATGACTTCAAGATGCCTTGTTTGATTGTGAGAGCTTCAGCCGATGCTCATCGTAGGATTGGTTGTATACGTTTGGAATCTGTCCAGTCTGCATAAGAGTAAGAACGAACACAGGCCTAAACCGCCTGAGGCTCCGGAAGTTTTTTTAACAGCCACTCTCTTCCATTAGGGGGTTTCACGTTGCGGATTTTTGGCATTTTTTGGGCATTTTTTTGGCATTTTTTTTGGCGGTTTTTTAGCGGTTTTCCTTAAGGTTGCAATTCAGTATTCGCTAAAAACACATCAAAAAACAGCCCCAAAAATAGGTCCAACGTGAAACCCCCCTCCTCCGCTGTTCCAAAAAGCGGATCTCTGTTTTTACACAGAGATAAATCCACAGAGGCTTAATGGTAAATATATCTATTAAATATACTGTATATGTCAAATAAAAAAGGTAAATATCACGCTGCACCGAGTCACTGGCCATTTTCGATTCAACCCTTCCCCCATCCCTCTCTCTGCCCCGCCACCACCCTGACTACCCACCTCTCATCGCAACACCTTCCCCCTCCTCACTCTCATTTTACAACACTCCCTGTAACGCAAGACGTGTGCACATCCCAGAAGTTGGACCATGTACAAACCCTTAAGCCCGACTTTCACACTTTGCCCCCACCATCTCCTGGCATGGCAAGGCCCTCACGCTCGCAACTGCCCTTTTCTCGTGCTACACAACGATGGCCCATTGGAGTAGTTCCGTGCATAGACAACCAAATAGTCTCATATTACAGGTAGTATAAATTGTAAAGATAGTGCTACATGGGTTCTGTACCCCGAGGTGCATGTAAATGGAATTGAAAAAAAAAATTCTGATTCAACAGCAGCTTCTTCGAGGTGCCTTCAAGTATGTGAGAAAGCTGCAAGAGCTATATTGTCATACAACTGGTGATCTGACAGCGATGGGAGTTCAGATCAGACATGGAGGCACACTTTGCCATTTTGTTTTCTTGAAGTTACTGGCCTTTGCCATATGCGTGCGATGAGGGACTAACTTAGTGTCGGCAAGGCAGCAAGGCTTGCAATAATAATAATTATTATTTTCATTATGGTAATTTAATCAAAACATCGATGACAAACCAGGAGGTCAAAAACAGAGACGGCCAAAAAGCGATGTAAAAGCAGCTTCGGAGCTCCTTTCACATCTCAAAAAACAGACCTCAATTTTTGGAAACCGGAAGTTGCCGGCTTCAAAAAGTGTTCTCAAAAACCAACCAAAAACCAACCAGAAAACCGGCAAAAAACCGCAACGTGAACCACCCTATTCACTCCTTCATGAACAAAGATTCGATTACTGTCCACGCGTTCTCTCCTACAGTACAATAGGGTGGTTCACGTTGCGGTTTTTTGCCGGTTTTCTGGTTGGTTTTTGGTTGGTTTTTGAGAACACTTTTTGAAGCCGGCAACTTCCGGTTTCCAAAAATTGAGGTCTGTTTTTTGAGATGTGAAAGGAGCTCCGAAGCTGCTTTTACATCGCTTTTTGGCCGTCTCTGTTTTTGACCTCCTGGTTTGTCATCGATGTTTTGATTAAATTACCATAATGAAAATAATAATTATTATTATTGCAAGCCTTGCTGCCTTGCCGACACTAAGTTAGTCCCTCATCGCACGCATATGGCAAAGGCCAGTAACTTCAAGAAAACAAAATGGCAAAGTGTGCCTCCATGTCTGATCTGAACTCCCATCGCTGTCAGATCACCAGTTGTATGACAATATAGCTCTTGCAGCTTTCTCACATACTTGAAGGCACCTCGAAGAAGCTGCTGTTGAATCAGAATTTTTTTTTTCAATTCCATTTACATGCACCTCGGGGTACAGAACCCATGTAGCACTATCTTTACAATTTATACTACCTGTAATATGAGACTATTTGGTTGTCTATGCACGGAACTACTCCAATGGGCCATCGTTGTGTAGCACGAGAAAAGGGCAGTTGCGAGCGTGAGGGCCTTGCCATGCCAGGAGATGGTGGGGGCAAAGTGTGAAAGTCGGGCTTAAGGGTTTGTACATGGTCCAACTTCTGGGATGTGCACACGTCTTGCGTTACAGGGAGTGTTGTAAAATGAGAGTGAGGAGGGGGAAGGTGTTGCGATGAGAGGTGGGTAGTCAGGGTGGTGGCGGGGCAGAGAGAGGGATGGGGGAAGGGTTGAATCGAAAATGGCCAGTGACTCGGTGCAGCGTGATATTTACCTTTTTTATTTGACATATACAGTATATTTAATAGATATATTTACCATTAAGCCTCTGTGGATTTATCTCTGTGTAAAAACAGAGATCCGCTTTTTGGAACAGCGGAGGAGGGGGGTTTCACGTTGGACCTATTTTTGGGGCTGTTTTTTGATGTGTTTTTAGCGAATACTGAATTGCAACCTTAAGGAAAACCGCTAAAAAACCGCCAAAAAAAATGCCAAAAAATGCCCAAAAAATGCCAAAAATCCGCAACGTGAAACCCCCTAATGTCAAGATCAACCATCCGAGTCTGATTCTGACGCGGCTAGGGAAGACGCCTTCCTTCTCTCTCGAGGTCGCTCAATTCTTCATGCAGGATGCCATAATATTGGTTGGCAAACGCCGAATGCTAGAGAGCTAGAAGACTGTGCGCACCCTTTCGCATTTCATCGAGTTCAACTAACTAAGATCTACAGTACGCTCAGGTTTTCTCAACAATGCGTTCATCTATCTGCCCGCACCACTGGTCCCGGCTGCAGATGCCCTCGTGACTGGTACCATGAAGGAGTGGGATACTCATCCCTCAGTATCAGAGAAGTTCTCTATTGCCGATCTGGAGCCTTTCAGAAGCGCATTGTTCTGCTCCGAACACTCTCGGCCCCCTGCCGTTCTGAAGGAGGGTCGCAATCGACGCCCATCGAGCAGTTCCACTCCGAGCCGGCCTCCGACGAAGCGCAAGAAGGTAGAGGAAGACATGGGACCGCTCGACGAGCTCATAACCCTGGTACTCGATCCATCTAGAGCCATGCTCTATATGCTTACGACGATCCATCAAGCCCCATTACATTCCCGCTCCTCTCAAGTCATTGCATCCCGCATTGCCCCGTGTCCCACCTGATATTTCCCCTTCTTTCGTCCCCATTCCACCCCAAAACAAGTCTTCGATCGAGGCTCTCTTCTCATCCATATATTCCCGTGTTGCCTGGCTGATACCCGTGCGTGGACTACCACCTTGGGAAGGTGCCTCCAGGGCTAGCATCGCTTTGAGTCATATATCAATGTCAATGCTAGGAGACGGGCACTTGTCAGCGAGCAGCGACTCGGACATAGTCTGGACTTACAGTTCATTCCGACAATTTTGGACCTTCCTAAGGTCTTGTTTGGAGACGCCTGGCTCTGTGATAGGGCCATTGTCTCTCTCATTCTGTGCTGCTTCTCCACGATCGGATCCTACTAGATCGCAGCGAGCGTCCGAGTCGTCCACCACATCCGCGCATCTCCTAGCCAACAGAGAGACCGAAATGACACCCTCAGATCCCTCGTCGCCCCTACCGATCGCTAGTGCTTCAAATCGGCTCGCAGATATCGACTATGTGAAGGTATATTGTGATGCTCCTCGAGCAATGTTGGTCCGCCGAATGTTACGTGAGTGGGCGTACGAGGAGGGCAGACACGCTGGAGATCTAACTCGGAGAGACCCTATGGAAGCCGTTCGGATTCTGATATTCGTGAAGTTGGTGCTGGTGAATGAGAGAGGGGAAGGGGTACTCATTTCATAAGTTCTATGTATGGAGCGCGACATGCAATAAAGTTATGCTCTAAAATGATACTTTGGGAAATTTCGGGGTATAACTGTCTTTCAAGTGGCCGCGAACAACCCAACAATACATTGTATGTGCTTACGTTGCGGGTGTTTTAGTGAACCCTCTCTTTCGCGCGTACCTGAAAAGTGACTAACCCGTCTTGTAGCCACGATTCAGAGGAACTTGAAGACATCCCATTGGGCCCACAGGGTTTTGACACGGCTTAACTGGGTCGTAGCTGGCCGCGATGTCAACACCATCCTTCGCTGTGAACGAACGCGTGCTCTGCTACCACGGGCCCCTCATCTACGAGGCCAAAGTCCTCAAATGCGAGGTTTGGGACGAGACGAACACAAAACTGGACACCGTTGGGGCCCACCACCTTGTGCACTACAAAGGCTGGAAGCAGACGTACGTCCTCCTCCTCCCCGCACGGATCCTCGTCCGCCTTCTGATTCCCATTTCGCTCTTTTATGTTTTCACAGCTGGGACGAGTGGGTCCCTACGGCGCGCCTCCTCAAATTTAACGAGGCCAACCTTGCCCTTCAGAAGGACCTCTCAAAGGCTCAGGTTGCCGCCACTTCGGCCAGTGCTTCTGCCTCGAAAACCTCCACGTCGGCTCGTGGCACACAAGTAGGAGTTGGGCGACGTAAAGAGGGCGGGCGTGGGACCAAAAGGGGGAGAGAAGACGACGATGGGGCAAGAAGACCGGAGATGCGCCTGGCCGTGCCAGACACACTGAAGGTCCTCCTCGTGGATGATTGGGAGGCAGTGACGAAGAATAGCCAGGTACGGTTCTAATCTTCGTACCCTCCGCGTCTGCAGCTCTGAACCGCCCCCCACCCTCGTGCGCCTCTTCGCCAGTTGGTCACCTTACCCCGAAGTCCTACCGTCGCAGAAATAT
>WHVC01000184.1:0-48902 GCA_015178925.1 Russula emetica | reverse complement strand
AGGGAAAGGAATTCGAGATTGTAGAGGTCATCCTGGGCCATGGCAAGGGGAAGAGCTGCTGACTAATGTACCGCCACTCACTTTTACTTTTAACACTGCCTCGCACGAGGTGACTAGGAATGCCTCCCAGGAAGGGAATCGTAAAGTCAGGCAACGCAGGGAATTCATCCAAGTCTGTTAAGGAAACTGTGGCACAGGCAGATGGAAACCCTCCGCCTCTGTTTCCTCCTGGTTCAAAATACCCGCAGAGTTTACTACAAGAAAGGTTCGTCTCTAGACTCTACGCGGCGGATTTCGACAGAGTGCGGTAGCATATACATAGGTGCACAAAAAATGGTTGGGAAAACCTATTGTCGACACTGTTTAGTCTTTTTCTTTGTCTCAATGCAATCATATTCATGTCTTTCTCAGCCAAAGCAAGATGACGGCTGGGCTTTTGTCGTCACTTTAACGAGAATTGTTCGGACGAAGAATGGTCAGGAGCGCCAATCAGTGCGCATGGAGCCTCATCCTCCCTATATCTGTAAATCTGCTTTGGAAGCTAGACATTGGGGCGCCACGTATGCTCTTTATCGTGTTCGTTTGCTTCTTAGCTTATATCTATTTTGAACCTGTGAAGCCAATTGCGTCTTTCTACCAGTTCTGCAACGGCATCCAACTCAATCGTGTTCTCCCTCCCGGACCTCGTGACTATTGGGTCGAACTTGCAGCTGAACATACGAAGGCGCCGTCGCACCAAAGTTGGATGTACGATGCCGATCCTTTTGCTGCGCGCAAGTCCGTAGCAGATCGTCAGGAGAAAGCAGCCAAAAAGAAAGAAGCGCAGGAAACCGGCAAGACTCCTGCATCTCAATCAAAATCAAATCTATTCGATGATTCACCTGAGGTGAAACTGTCTAGTGAACTTCGTGGACTGGTCGAAAACGCCATAAAAATGGTCTTCATCTTCAATGGCTGTCACTGTATCCATCACTTACGCTTGTGTTAGGCGATAGCAAACAGCCCGGAAGATGCGGATATTCCTATTGTGACTATTTCTGAAGGCAACGTGCCAGTCGTCCTCCAACAGCTGGAAGGACTAGGTTTCCGGAAGACCCAAGCGCGTGACGCCGTTACCTTTCTCACGAAACCTTCTCTTCTCGCCTCAAATCTGCTGCGCGCAGCTTCTCCGCTTGAAGCCTGCATCGAGTATCTCGTTCTTCACATCCCAGAGGTCGACTTGCCCCAGCGTTTTCTCCCGGAGAACAACAGTTCGAACCCATTCGTTACCAGCATACATGAAGGCCAAGAAGATATCAAGAAACGTTGGATTGAGGAACGCGCTGTCAAGCAAGCAGGATGGCCGGCGCACGTAGTGCGCGAGTGCACTGCCGAGCCGCGCCTGGTTGAAGAGTGGGCTTTGCTCGTGGCCGCACTGAATCGTCGTCTCGTTGGGGAACCTTGGCTTGACGTTACTATGCAACCTGACGAAGCTGATGTGGAGGAGCGTATCACAGAAGACGAGATTGAATCGATGGGCGCAACATATGCGGATGATCACACCTTCACCCTTGTCATGCCACTTTTCCTAGCGCCAGTTCAGCTAAATTTTGTCATTCCTCCTGGCTACTCATATAACCGGTCTTCACGCCCTCCGCCGATGTACGTTACGTCATCCCCCGTCCCCGCCTATGTTCGGCTACACCTTTTGGAAAAGCTCCTCGGTGCATTCGAGCTGGGTACTGTCAAGGATTCGACGGAGAGTATCTGTGTCTCGGCGATGGAGGTCCTTGAAGAGCATTGGGCAGTGTTGGAGGATAAGGGACCCCCTAACATGAATGATGTTCTAAAACACCTCGTTCCGTTGCAGGAGAGACAAGACCCCGAGCCTGTTCCGACTGTCGGTGCTCCAACGAAAGCCACATCAAAAAGCACATCACGGAAGCCCCGCAACAAGTCCAATTCTACCGGGCAGGACTTGCGTTCAGATGCTGAGGTGATGCAGGATTTTGAAACGATGCGTCAAGATGCGGGGTATGCCAAGATGTATGAGGCAAGACGCCGCCTTCCTGCATTTGTGTCGAAGGATGACTTCCTAGCTATGCTTGAGCGATCTAGAGTGGTTGTTGTTGTCGGCGAAACGGGTTCTGGAAAAACGACTCAGCGTGCGTTCCCAGACTGCGGACTCGTTTCATTGATCCTGACTCTCCTCAGTACCCCAGTTCATACTCGATTCTCTTATCGAGTCCGGCAGGGGTTCTAGCGCAAACATCGTTGTCACCCAACCTCGTCGCATTTCCGCGATATCGGTAGCTGCGCGGGTCCATTCAGAGCGTTTGAATGACAGTTCGGTCGGCTATGTGATCCGCGGGGAAAGCAAGCAGACCAACAAAACAAAATTACTTTTTTGCACGACTGGTGTCTTGCTCAGGCGACTCAGCACTGGAGATGACTTGAGCAACGTCACACATGTCATTGTAGATGAGGTGGGTGAGCGCATTAAAACCCCAACCTACTATTATTAAACTTGACCAGGTTCATGAGCGCTCTGTGGATGGCGACTTCTTGCTGCTTGAGCTAAAAGAACTGTTACAACTAAATCCTACGCTCAAGGTTGTCCTGATGTCAGCTACGATAAACCATGAATCCTTCGTTCAGTACTTCTCCGGTGCTCCGCTACTAAGTATTCCTGGGTTCACGTACCCTGTGACGGACATGTGGGAGACTTGTCTTTGGTAATTAACAAGGGAGCTGATAACTAAAACGATAGGTTCCTCGAAGATTTCATCAATGGACTCGATTATCGTCCTTCTGCGAATAGGGCCGGAAAAAAACAGGACGATGAAGACTTGCCAGTTAATAGAGAAGAGTATCTCAATTTAGGTCTTGATGAACGCAATGCAACGACCGTGCAGGCAATTAACCGCTCTGACCGTGTGGATTACGCGGTAAGATTCTACTCGGATGTGCTTATGTATCTTCTCACCAGCGCGGGCAGCTAATAACTGCCACGATTAATCACATTATCAGTAAGGCTGAAAAGAAAGGGGGGGTTCTCGTGTTCCTGCCCGGTGTCCAAGAAATCAGACAATGCATCGACTCTCTCCAGGGTTCGCCCTCCGCATCACAGGCCAGGATCTTCCCGCTACATGCCAACCTGTCGAGCGAGGAGCAGCGTGCCGTCTTTGCACCGACCTCAAAATGGAAGATTGTCGTTGCCACGAACGTCGCAGAGGTACTTCTACGTGCCACCCCTCGTCTACTTTTTTATAGTCGTCCTCATTTCCGCCCACAGACTTCTATCACCATTGACGATGTTATTTATGTCATTGACGCAGGAAAAGTTAAAGAGACACAATACGACCCTGAGAGCGGTCTCACCAAACTCGTCGAACAATGGATCACTCGCGCTTCCGGACGACAGCGCCGGGGACGTGCAGGGCGTACGCGCCCGGGTGTGTGCTATAAGCTATATACACGCCAGCGCGAAAGCAAGATGGAGCGGTTCCCGCGTCCCGAGATCTTGCGCGTCCCGTTAGAAAGCATTTGTCTGACAGTGAAGGCAACACGGGAGAAAGAGGACGTCAAGGTGTGTAATTTGGACCGGTTAATTAGTCCTGCTCCTAACACTTCCCTTTCTTAGGGATTCTTAAGCCGTGCCATTGACCCGCCCGAAATTGCGGCTGTGGACAAGGCGCTCTCTGTTCTTGAGGAACTCGGCGCAATCGATCAGGACGGCCGTCTGACTGCCCTTGGCCGACACTTGGTACGCCAAAGGTCGTATCTATCGTGACCAGCTGGTCTGACCCTTCGCTAGTCTATGCTTCCTCTTGACCTTCGTCTTGGGAAGGTGAGTCGGAAGGGTTTGACTAGATAGCGAGTTTTGATACCTGGGCTTCGCAGATGCTTACTCTCGCGACCGTCTTCCAATGCCTTGATCCCATCTTGACCATGGCAGCCTGTCTTTCCTCAAAGCCAGTCTTCCTTACTCCTATGGATAAGCGTAAATGAGGCTGCAGCGTAAGTATAGTTAACCAACTCGAATGGCTCCCGCTTCGAACTGAACTGAAACATTTTACACTGGACAGGGCACGCGCGCGCTTTGGGACAGAGAAAAGCGACATCCTCACGGACGCTCACGCGTACGATGAATGCACGCGAATACGCCAAGAAAAGTCGCAAAGTGCCATGCGTGCTTTCTGTTCAGATGTACGCCCCCTTTAAATCAATCTAATCTAATCTAATTTTCTTGGCCCTACGCGCTTCCGCTCGGAATCAGAACTACATATCAGCCACGACGATCCGCGATATCAGCGTCCTGCGCAACGACCTCCTCTCCGCGCTCACGTCCGCCGGGCTCGTCCAAGTCGGACAACGCGCTTCGGCACCAGAATTAAACGTGCATGCAGGCGAACCAGCGCTGCTCAAGGCGCTCCTGCTCGCTGCGCTGTATCCGAGCGTCGCACGCATCGCCCTCCCGCCCAACGCAATCAAATATTCACGCGTCGCGAGCGGGACAGTGGCGAAAGAAGCGGGCGCGCACGAATGGCGCGCGAAGGACATGCGGGGTTCACGTGTGTGGGTACATCCGGCAAGCATGCTATTCACCGAGACGCGCTGGCGCTCGGGTATCGTCGTGAGTTTCGAACGTGTCGAGACGGCCAACAAGAACAACAACAAAAACGGCAACAACAAGGTGTACCTGCGCGACGTTACGGAGGTAAGCTCTGTTGATGACGCTGCTAATCCGAATCCAAAAAAAATAATTCAAATAGGTCCCGTTGTACGCTCTGCTACTATTTGGAGGTCATATCACCGTTGATCATGTGCGTGGTGGATTGACGGTCGGCGGTCGAACGGAAGGGACATTGCGCCTGCGCACTTGGCCCCGCATCGCCATTCTCGTCCAACAACTCCGGTGCGTTCCCGCGTTCCCCCTCCCCTCTTCCGACATCAATTTCTAATTCATCCGTCCTTTTTCTTTCTTTCTTTCTTTTTTTTTTTTTTGGCTGGGCTTGGCACTGGGACACAGACGATTGTTAGACGCTGCGCTGTTGCGCGCATTTGATAGTGGACGGGTGCTTGAGGTGGCAGAAAGTCCGGTGGTTGGTGCCATGTTAACGTTGTTGATGACGGACGGGATGGCAACGAATACACCACCACCGCGCGTCGGTTCGTAGAATACTGTACAACTGAATTGAACCTGACGGGAGCCTAAACGGGCAGTTATTGGGGCTCTCCGTTTGAGTAATGCATGAGATTGGAGAACCTTTTGGGCGACGGCGGAGGCATCCGTACCGCTAGCAACTACATCAGCGCGACCGACCGAGAGATTCACCTACAACGCTTAATTAATCCCCTCCTATACCCATGGCCACTCCCCCTTCCGCCACCCATCTACACCTCCAAAGCCGGACCACGTACACTCCATCAAGCCCGGCTCACGCACTCTGCCTCTGCCCCCATTGTCTCCTGGTGTGGACAGCCCCTTCCGCACTCGCAACCGCCTCTTCTTCTCGCGCTACACACAGATCACATCGCAATTTCGCCCGAATGCTGATAACTTTTCGTCCGACCAAACTCATACCACTTCCAAGTCTCCGGCGCTTCTCATAATTTGTCAACTTACTGTGTCCGATAACTACCGTTGATATATCTTACCAACGTTCAAGTTTGTCCTGGACGCAATGGCACTGATCTACGTAAAGACGGCAGCTACGTGAGGTTGCGCCGTGTGTACGCCACGGGGGCAAAAGTCCACAGGGATTTGACACATTTATAACACGGTGTGTTATAACATCGAGTTTCCAGTCAAACACGGTTTCAAACTGTGGCTGACCATGGAAGACGTGCGTTACTTTACCACCAGTGAGAATAACGAAGAGTCCCAGTGCGGAACGATTACATAACCTCATGCCCTTTCTTCAATCCGTCCACTCCCTCCTCTCTTCCGCCCTGCGGACACAGTCTTCGACAGGGCCGAAGTATGGCGGACCACCGCTTGTGCGGTTGAGGCATCAACGATGCATCAACTCGCGCCGCGAAAAGTAACGTTCATCAAACGACACAAGGGTATCATTCCAATCCCCACTAGCGGATCCATCAAAGGAACCACACTTGCATATGGAGACTGGGGCTCTTCGCATCAAAGGTCAAGGTGTCCGCCTCACTGCCAAACAGCTCACGACTGCAGAGGAAGTCATCAAGCGTAAAGTTAAACCCATCAAGGGTGCCAAGGTATACTTGCGGGTCTTCCCTCACATTCCCGTTTGTATAAAGGTATGCTGTGTCTTCAATACGGATTTTACAGGTTTAGTTGACACAATCTAGGGAAATGAAACTCGTATGGGAAAGGGAAAGGGCACATTCGAGTATTGGGCAGCGCGGTAGGCTCTCAAAGGCCAAGTACTCATAAAAGCAGATGTACTTATGGCCTTTTTTCCAGAGTACCCACAGGACGTGTCGTTTTTGAGATCGGGGGAGCTCCAGCTCGTGAGGAGCTGGCTCGTGATGGTATGGTCGTGTTGTTCCCTTGTCGAATCTCTGCTAATTGTCCATGCAGCACTTCGCCAGGCAGGTGACAAGCTCCCGACGACCGTGGAGTTCATCGATCGGAAGACACCACCTCGGCTAGGAAATTTACTTCTTACACCGCAGGTGAATGAACGACTTGAGTCATTCTCTACCTCGACGTCATCGTCATAACATACAGTTACCCTCTATGGATGCGTAGTAGTAGACTTGACAACCCAGCCACGAGGAATGTCCAAATATTATTCGGAGCATCGCCCCACGAGCAATCGAAGCGTCGTCGAACTCAACCAGCCAATCATCCTTGCGATGTTCAAGTCATAAACGTGAGGCGAATGAAAGAATGGATTTAAGTTGTATCGTTCCATAACTTAACTGCATATACATTACTACATGGATTTAAAGGTTAACGCATCTTCGCGCTAAATGTCGTCAGAATACGGGCAACAAGCCCCGCCGCTTCCCTCACTGCCTCACGATGATCATTGGCAACTGTGTCCAGTACCTTCCCTTCGAATTTGTCCGGGTGCCAGCGCAGCATTTCCGAACGGAGGGATCTGGCCTGCCCTCCGCCAGCACACTGAACATGCTCGCGCAGCGGATGACACACGAACGCTAAAACGCGCTCTTCGGTGATGTCGTCGACGCACCGGACAGTCTCCAACGAAGGCCACGGGATATCATCGAAGCTGAGGTGTCCCACCTCGTTGACGTTGCCACGCAGCACGGCCCAGCTGTCCTCGTAGAGGCAAAGCCGTGCGACGAGATCCCGCTCTGCAGCCTCGCGTTCGAGGCGTTCGTTCTCGCGGCGTTCTAGCTCCCGAAGTTCCTTCTCCGTGGATTCTCGTTCAGCCTGGCGCCTCCTCTCCTCTTGTTCCAAGGCCCGACTATGGGCTTCCTGGTACTTGCGCAAATCTCCTTCGAGCGAGCGCGCATATTCTTCATCCTCCGCTTTACGACGCGCCTCTTCGGCCTTTCTCCGATCCACCTCGAGCAGCCTTGCGAACTCGGCGTCCTCCGCCGCTTGCGCCTTCTTCAATTCTTGTTCAAGTAGGTGTGCGTATTGAGCTTCTTCGTCGCGCTGCCTTTGCTCCTCCTCGGCTCTGAGGATCGCCTCTCGCCCCTCGTTCAGTGCGTCGAAGAAACTCTTTTGTGCGACGAGCGGGGGAAGTTCGCGATTTTTGTGCCCAGGAAATATTGGCACGATAAAGGATGGCTCGACGATGAATGCACCCGGTGGCTGCGGATGCGCGGAGGGCTGGGCGACGAGAACGGTGTCATACCGCCGGAGAGGCTTTCCTCTAGTGAGAGGGCGCGTCTTGGTCCCCCGGTATTTGGCGCCACGTTGTTTCGCTCCGTGTGTTGTGGACCTGTGTTTTTGAAGTCTTGCTGCGCTCTTGACTGCGTGGAGTCTTGCCGATGGAGATCGCGCGACGCGGCGCGAGTTGCGAGGCGCGAAGATGTTGTGGAGGTGAGTGCTGTCGGAACTGGTCAGGACCTTGCGGGTTCCGAAATAGTTTAGGATTGCTGTCAAGGGATTGAAACCGAAGGGCATGGCGTCAAAGGAAGAGGAATGAGAAGGGTGAGGTGATTAAATGGTTTAAAGAATGTCGGTATCTTGCTCTTGAGGTGTTTCTTGACTGGGTCGCTGACGGAGTCGCAGGGAGAGGTAAAACTGGGGCGAAAAATTCGAGAGTAATGGACGCAGAAACGAGCCACAGTGTGAAACCCTTTATACCTTGAGCGCCTAGATCTGTGTTGTGGCAGACGAGCGGTGTTGAACGAAGAAGATAGTTGAATGGCTCCGAAGACGAAGACCCGTTAGCTCGGTGTCTCATTGATCATACGAAGGATGTGGCATTTTTATGCATCGGACAATAGCTATCGATGCCGCATCTTGAGAGGATAGACTTGTGGAGACCTCTCGCATGGACAAGCGGTGTGTGGTTCAACTCACTCATTATCACAAAACGAACCTGCTGACTCGCACTGGCAGAGGTTGGGATCTTATTGATAGAGGCTAGCTTGAGTTTCAGACTATAACGAAGACATCCACAATTAAAGCGTGTCCACACCAAAAGAATATCTATTACCGATGGCAGCCATAATGCAAGATACAACGAGACTGCAGTATCACAAAGCGTAGCCGGACCCCTAGGACCCAGAAGATAAAATCGCCTCGCCGGATTGCTGCCCGATTTCAATTCACGGAATCAGAATCACATCAGGCGGCTTACTTCGTATTTCGCGGGCTGAAAAAGAAATTTTCACATTCATCGAGAGGAGTGCCCTATCATGCTACATGAGTGAGTGCCACAGTCCACACAAGAGTTCAGGAGCTGCTGAGTAGAACAACATTTGAGGGATTTCAAATATTCCGGTCTTACCCAAAGATGGTGCCTCTACTAGTACCCCGGTGCTCAAAGACGTTTTCTCTCTCTCTGACCGCGGAGTTTACAGTCACCATCTACAGTACGGCTGCTACTGTATAGCGGTGGTTCAAATGTTTTGATATGACGCCCCAATGCAAGCAGAGAGACGCCATTGCCCACACCTGAAGCTGAGGAAACAAATGAAACAAATCTGAAGCGCTGGCGGGCTGTGAGTAGGATCATCATTCATTTCCGAAAGATGGCGACATGACGCAACGCAATATCAGCGACAAGCTACGCAACAGGTCAACAGGTTCTGCAGGCTGGCGACATATTTAAGAGATCTGACAAGTTAAAGTCATCGGTCGATCGTAACTTGTTGAAACCCGGGTGCGGGGGCGCGAGCTCACACTACCGTCGGCTATAGACGTCACAGGCAAGTCCCTGCATTCTCGCAGTCTTCAGTGGCAAGCAAAGGCAGCGGGGACTAATCGAACACCAGTCCCTTCTCTTGATAGATAAGTTAAGTGTTGTTACCACCTCGTGTGGTCCTCCTCTCTCGCATACCCTTCAATTCCTATCGTCGCCGGCGAGGTAAGCCCGGCGGAAGCTCACATTTCCTCCCTTTATTTTTGAATTCCAAGCCGAGATTGTTGATGAAGGGTCAGTTTTCTTCATGGGAAACGCACGGTAGGGGTGTGTTGATGATATGATACGGGCGCGACGTCGATAATGCCAGCATGGGATACACCATGATGGCATATACTAGCAAGGTGGCGTTGATTGTGGTAGTTCAGATTTACAGTACTATTGTAGAGTGGTCATGGGAAATGAAAATGGAGCAAAAGGCCGAGGCACCTGAGGTCATAAGATGAGAGTATTACCGGGGATCTATGCCAGTGGTCTGATCCGATGGCAGAGGGAAAGGGAAAAGGGGGCCATGGGCGCGACACTCAAAGTGGAGTCTTGTCTTGGACACGTTGAGTCGGACTTTTTGTTTCAAATTCTCGGTCGCCAACATATCAATACAACCACATACCAACGGCGTACACAACCCGCCATCACCCTGAGCGCGGCGTGTCTGATCAACTTTCAAGTTCGCAAGTTCGCTCGATCTCGGTCTCGGTCTCTTGCCCAGACTTTCAGACTCAGACGAGCGGAGTCCGACTCATTTCTGTCTCAGTTCGAGACTGGTGTTTCCTACTATCGTAGAGTCACTAGCTTGAGATCCTTATGAGACCCTTTCAGGCCTGTACTATGGAACTCCTCCGATGTATGTTTGGACTCGGGCTGCAAGAACAGTCAACTTACGTATGTATTTGTCGTGATTGACTTGCTAAACCACTGATAGCCTGAGGATTCCTCGGCCTCATGGAGTCGGGGTGGTCTGGATTTTTGTGTCAAGTGACCTGCGGTGCAATCCAGTACAGCAATCGGTCAATCATTCCCGTGACAGAGACACGACATTTGGCGCTATGAGAAACCGCCAAGAATACTCCAGTCCGCGTCCGTTGCTCTACTGTAGTGAAAACACAGTTGACAGCGAGCGAGACACTCAGAAATTCTCTTCCTCTCGCAGTCAAGAAAGGGTTCTGGTATCCTTGGTATTCATTAAGGTATTCAGCACTTGCGGTTGACTTGCATCTTTTGCGCTGCATCCCAACAAGTAGTATGCCTTTCAGTACAAGCCTGTCTCGCCGCTGTTCATGACCTTGGCACTGATTCAGCGCTCATGTGAAGTGAACTAATAGCTGTGCGATTGTTCTCCTGTGGAGTAGTCTTGGACTCTTGGCATCCATGTATGGATGGTGGAGAACACGCCTCATGAACGAACCTACGAGGCCAGGCTTTTGAGTCTCCCCAGGTGACTGGACCAGGGAACAATTTCTCGCAGTATAAAGCACGCAGACTGGATGGTCTTTTTTTTTCCCCCTGCGCCGATATGTTTCTCCGTTCTGCGCTTGTTACGATATTCGTCCTCCCCGCTCTCATTAGCGGCAACCAAATCCCTGTGGTTGATGGGGTCATCGGTGGTGTTCCCTCCGCCGGCGATGCTCATAATTCAAGTTACAAGACCCTGACAGGGTCTGGCTCGGGCGATTGTACCCCAGGAAAGCTCCGTGGTGTAGTGGAGAATTCCTGTATATGTGGTGGGGTCCTTTTGTTTAATACGCATCCCCCGTCATATTCACAGTTTTGGCAGAGAAACCAGGTGTCTATCAGGCTTCCGGATATGGTGACTTGGCTCCGGATAAGAGCGTCTGGTTTGTATCTAACTCTGGGGTTTTCTCTGTTTTTTATTTATTTATTTAAATCTGTGATCGACCAACAGGTTCTGGTTCTTTGCCGCACGCAACAACCCCGACAAGGCTCCCCTCATTACGTGGTTCAATGGCGGCGTAAGTGATGCTGTCCATTAGTCAATTTAGCAATCCTCAGAGAATCCCATTAGCCCGGAAGTTCCAGCATGCTTGGATTGTTTCAAGAGATTGGTCCTTGCCGTATCAACAATGATAGCTCGGGAGTTCATCCTAATCCGACGTCCTGGAATGAGTTCGCAAACGTGTAGGTCTCTATGTATTCCCAACTTGATCAGTGATAGTAGATGAGTAGTGGCCCAGGCTATTTATCGACCAGCCTGTTGGAGCTGGCTTCTCGTACGGAACCCTAAACGTCGATACATCTCAGAAAGCCGCCGTCGATGTATGGAAGTTCTTGCAAATCTGGTTCGAGGACCCTCGATTCAAGAAGTACGCCTGTGAAGATTTTGGAATTTGGACGGAATCATATGGCGGACATTATGGACCTATATTTGCAAAGTGCGTCCCCGCAACGTGGTTGTATTTCATATCGTTAACTGTGAGACCCTGTAGGTATTTCTTGGAGCAGAACGCTGAGATCAAGAAGGGTAAGGTTAAGGGCGAAATTATCAATCTGAAGGCTCTCGGAATCGGCAATGGTCTCACGGTATGACCATTCAAGGATGACTCGCTGACCGACGTGTTGTTAATGGTTCAAATTAGGACCCACTTTCGCAATACCCAGGTTACATAGAATATGCCAAGTCGAATCCATACCACTCTCTAGTTGATCCCACCGTCATTGCGGCGGCAGAAGCTGCCTGGTCAAAGCCGAATGGTTGCAAGGATCAGGTCAACCTTTCCCCTTTTTCAATTGACATTGCATATACTCAACAGGATGTAGATCAATGCATGTAATAGCGCGGGGGGGACCAACGCGGTCTGTTCATCGGCCCAGGCCTTCTGCAACGGGCAAATCCTCGGGCCACTTTCAGGGAACTGGGATGTATATTACGTGCCCACGGCGAATCCTGACCCATATCCGCCCGCTCTTGGGCCATACCTTCACGACCCAGCAGTGACCTCCAAGATTGGCTCCAAGTCTACATGGCTCGAGACCAATACCGGTATATACTACCAGTTCGCCACGACCGGTGATTGGATGCGATCTGCGCTCCCAGCCCTGGAAGAGGTCATCAACGCCGATGTGCGCACCGTCATTTATGCCGGTGACGCAGATTACATTGTCAACCATATTGGCGTCGAGGCCATGGTGCGTGCGCGCGTCTCCTGAATTTTTTCTCCTACTATCCCCCCCCTCCTTCCGAGTCTTCCGGACCTTGCACTCAGGCTGATCATGTCGCTTTGTAATGCAATGCACAGGTCGACTCCTTGAACACCAAGTACTCGGCAAATTACGCGAAACACAATTTCAGGACCTATAACGTCAAAGGCAGGCCCGCCGGTTTGTATAAGAACGCGGGCAAGCTCTCGTACTTGCGCGTTTTCGGCGCTGGTCACGAAGTACCTGCTTACAAGTGGTGGGGCGTACTACACCGGGGCGCGGCGGCGCTGCAAATGTTCGAACAGATCATGTCAGACCATCACCTTTCTAGCACGTGAAGGACTGTACGATTCCGAGGCCGTCGTGGAAGACTTGATGGACGTGTATGTATGAGAGAATGTGTGGAAAGCGTATGGCATAAACGTGTGTGTTTAGTCTGAGAGCGAGCTGCGGACGGACATAGACTCTTTCTGTATCAAGGACAAAGTAGTAGTGCACAAGTATTGAACATTCTAACTCACTACTAGCGGTAGTATAAAGGACTATTAGTACCCTGTGCCCAGTGTGTTGAGAATACTCGTTAGTGTTGAAACTAAGATGCCGCTATCTGTTTTACGTCAAATTATCCAAGTCTGAGTGAGAGCGGGGTATCTTGTTGTTGGCTCCGATCCGGTTTACTGTCACGGTAACCGAGACAGACCCATGCATACGTTCACATTTAACTTTCTTTATTATATGCCTTCTTTCGAACCTTCCTGTTCTTGTATGGATAGTACCACTGCAGGGCTGTCTCAGGACAGACTGAAGTTTCGTGACATGACTTCTGACTTCCGGTGAGAGGAGATCCACAATCCATCTTCAAGTCGATGGCTAAACTGTGTTGCGGCGGGGTCCAGTCACAGCTACTACAGTACGTATACCCCGGCGGCAGCAGCGTGGCCCTGGCCCCTGACGGCCTTCAATTGGGTCGCTTGTGGTCACTGGTCACTGGCGCAGACTCTTGTACTCCTGATGAAACCTTTTAGGAATAAGCAGAGATGACTGCAGGGAAATTTCCACCTAACTGACATCAGGAAAAAACTTGAAATACAGGAATTTAGCAATAGGCAAAATGATCATGGTGTTGGAGGGCAACTGAGCACGTGCAGCCAGCGGAGTTTGGTAATGTCATCCGCGATATTCCTTGACCCCAGATGCCCATCAGCGTCTCCCTGTGGGCATCACACCTCACTATCGTTTCACATAGTAATGCGTTGGTAGCCGTCAATATGTGCCACTAGATCAATCTTGGCTTCCCAAGGCGCTGAAGGCGGATAATACATTATCAAGTATTACAGTATTGTGCCTAAATCACTGTTTGTGCTGAACCTTCTTCCCACGTCCCTGCAAGTACTAAGTTAGTTGCGTCCGAGTCTTTGTCTTCGTTATATGCTGCAGTATAAACATACGTATTTTTTAAAATAAATGTCGGCAAGCTGAACATACAGTACCGATAAAAACTATCCATACTGTACGGGCGGCCCATTGAGGACTGGGTATTACCGCAAAATCTTGGGGTGCCAAAAAGTAGTACTGTCAGCTGTCTGTTCGGGAGATCCCAACATTTTATATAAGCAGTGTTTCTCTTCAAGTTCGACATTCTAAGCTCGATGGTCATCATCATAGCCCCGCGCGATACCGCTCCGTCCTTGTTGGAGGACGCTAGGTGGATCCAGCCCTGTACGTGTTTCGAGGCCACGGAACGTTCGTGATTGTAAAAATTCGCCTTTGCAAGAGGACGAATCAGCAAGAGCCTCTGGTAAGTCGCACAAAAGAGAAAAGGGCACACCAGCAGCGGTATCCTTGAGTGTCGCGATTGTGTAACCTTGATCTCTGAGAACAAGGGCCGAGGATGGTGGTGGTGGCACAGGCACCCGATCGTTTTCTGTAATCGTGTTTCGGCTTGAAAAAAAAAAAAAAAGAGGAACAGATAAAAGATGATATAATGGCTCACCCCCATAACGCTTAGCATGTCGGTATCTCCCGGTTATAAGGGAGAACATGGGACGATCGGGATCGTCCTCTTCAACTTGATCTGATGAAGGCTTGGAGGCTCCACGTACAAGGACCTCGTCGAAATCGAGCACATACTCGCCAGTCCATGTTGGTGAAGGCTGTAGCGCAAGTTGCAGCTCGAATGGCGTAACAATGGGCCGGAAGAAGTCCTGGTAACGCAAGGCCCGGGCTTAACGGAAGGCACTAGGAAAGATGATATAGATGTCGACTATACCTTTGCATCGATAAGCGAATTTTCAGGACACGCGACGAGAACGAAGCATTCTATTTCGGCAAAGTTGGCAAGCTTCGCTGGGTTGAGTTTTCCGACGCTGATCGTGTACGCCTTTTTGTGAGCGTTGGCTAAAACTTGACGAAGGTATGCAATTAGAGGAAGGTAAGACGCTGACTCGTTGGCCATCAAGATGGCAATCGATAACCAAAAAAAAACAGGTTGGCGAACCGACTCCAAGTGTGCCAACAAGGATACCAAAGACATCTGCATCGCGAGCCTTCTGAACGACGGCGTACCGCCGCATCGAGAGTTTATTCGTTTTTGCAGATTGAAGGGTCGCCTGTCGCGTTGTAGGGTCATATCCATGAACCTTGAGGCAAATGGGAAAAGTATGGTGCTGCCTGAGTGCGGTGCACAAGGGGAGCGGAAACGAGTGCGTACAGGAGTCGTTGGGTGGATCAAAAGTAGGTTTGTCAGCGCGCGAGTCGAGGCCCCGACGTGAAGAATGGGGAAAATGTCCTCGGATGAGACTTGGAGGGAATCGGCATCTACAACATTAACTTGGCTATTAACTACAGGACTCTGAGAAGTGGTGGCAGTCGATGGACTAAGGGTGCGTGGGATGGGGTTGTATAAGACGGAGATGTCACGATGCACAAAGACACCCCGCAGAGCCGCCACAAGGTTTTCTATAAATGTTCAACATATCGTTGGAAAAGTAATCTTTCTGGCGCACCTGCCTCATGTGTGTAAGCAACATCGTGCCTAAGAACCACAGATTTTTCAGAGACGCTCGACGATGCAAAAGAGTCGAACAGCTTCTGCGCAGCATCAGTAACGTCTATGGGCTTTTTTCCAAAGACGTAAATGACAGGGAGGCGATAGGTCCTGTATGATGATATATCACTATTCTATCGGGTCATATATGGTAGGATAGATCGGAGGGACTTACTTGCTCATACAAGCATGACCATAATGGACCACTGCATCCGCATCTACGTGCTGCGCGGATACTTCGTCCACACAACAACTGCCCATGGAGTCAGTCTTTCAGATCGGCTACGTGCCGTGGGACGACGGAAGTTTACCTGCCATATGAAGTATCCGCGAGTACATAGAGTTCCCTAGTGGCACCAACGGCTCGTTTTAAGTTATGATAAATTGGGACGGAATCGCGCAGAAGTTCGTCTGGAAATTGGAGGGTAACCTATGCATGGGCGGTATTCGGGTCATCGTTTGCCCATCTCGTTAGAGAGGAAGACACGCTCACTCGCATGTAATTTTTCAAAGTGATTTCATTTGCGGTCCATTCCAGTTCGTAATAATCACTAAACTGCTCAGCAGATAGCTGTGAGAAAGTCTCATCATTCTCGAGGGCCAATGGCTTCTGAATAATCGCCTGTGCAGAAGACGAAAAGGCGGACTCAGTCATGAGTCACGGAAGCGCTGATTTGGAAATGAGACAGAAGATAACCACGTGGCCTATCGAACGGCATCTGGCCCCGGTATAGTAATTCAGGACAGAGATACATACACCCTTACTATAATTAGCGTAAATTGTAAAGACAGTGACTACATGGGGTTCTGTACTGTACCTCGAGGCGCACGTTAATGGAATCGAAAAAAAAAAATTTTGCATGAGCGAGGCGAGGAGAAGCGAATGTGGAGTACAGTACAGTTGTTCCATCTTACCTGCATCTGCGGCATAAAAGCGGAGAGGAACTGATTCGCGTATCACAATAATATAATGAGATGATGTTCATGTCCTGGTTCTGATAAGGTTTCTGTTATCAACGACGTCTGGTTTATAGTAATGACTCATTTAATTTCACTATCGAACGATCTGTCATCACCCTGAGTTCCTCACTGGCATGCTCATTAAGACAACCATTTTATGAATGCAACAGTGCACAAATCCATGACAGGGAATACAGTGAGGGGCGGTGGGGAAGGGGTTTCTAAGTATGAAAGCAATATGGTATGCACTACGCAGGATCAGATACAATTAAGCAAAATATATGCACGGAGAATGAGTGGCAATGAGGAATGACGGACGACAGACATGGGCACGGGATGACAATTTGTACATATGCGGATAACACCCTCCAACTCCAATCAAAGAAAACCCTTTTTCCTATTGTACAGCTAGGTTCGGAATAGGCACGTCCCCCGATCGTTCAGGTTCGTGCCGCGTAAAATCTCGGGAGCTTGGAGACTCAGCGGGCGCGCTCACTCGTTTGCGTCGTCTTGCTGTTGTTCCCTGATCCTCGTCCGCTTCCTCAGCCTTGGTCTCAGCCACGGCCCACGCTCCGGGTGTGGGCGGTATCCAATTATACGGCGGGCCATACGGTTGCGTACGCGCGGGCTTTGGTTTTGGCTCTGAGGCGGCTTTATCCTTTTCCTTGCGGGGGCAAAACTTGTCGGTGATGCGGAGTTTTGCGGAAGCCGTAGGAGTGGACATTACGCGGCGATGTTGTGATCGCTGCTCAGAGGTGATGGGGAAATGTGTGCGCCGGAGAGAAGGAGTCGATTCGGGTGATGACATGATATTCGACGTGAAGGAACCTGGTGAAGGAAGTGATATAGGTATAGGAGCGGGACGACGAATATTGCGACTCGCACGCTCAGCTGTGACAAGGTTAAATTAAAAACTAATAAACCAAACAGAGACAACATACCGCCGCGAAGCCGTGCGTCGATCGTCCTCGACTTCTTCAAAAATCCAAACCTTCCTCTTTGAGTGACGTTGGCTCGACCGAAGCCCTTTTCACCCGCGATAACATGTTCACCAAACTCTGAGACGACAGCACTCGATGACGACGATGATGATGTTGTCGTCATCGACCCGATGGTAGAAGAGCGGTTCCATGGGAGCACCCGCGTGAGACGAGTAGAGAACGCCCGCTTGATCTCAGTGGGTGTCTCGGTTAGCGTCTCGGCAGAAGAAAATGGTGAACTGTCAAGAGTCACCGGCGCAGACGCGGGGAGAGCGGATACCGCTCCGGATTGCACTGTGCGGCTCTTACAACGTAATAATGGGATGGGACGACCTCGTGGAGATGGCGGTGCAGACTCTGGCGCTGGGGAGGGGACGGTTGTCCCGGCCGCCTGTTCTTTAAACGATACATGGCGGACGGACTCTGGTCTTGGAACAAGCTCAACCTTTTGGTGGATTCCCGTAAGTAGAAGTGGTTCTTGTGGCTGCGCCGGGAACGTGCGCTGGCGTAGCTTCTTCGTTATTTCAGGAGGTGGTTTACGAATCGAAGGAACGAGCCACGTCAATGAAAGTACGATAACACTCTATTCATAGATCGGATTCAAAGCAAGCACCGAGGATTAAAAAAAAAGAGACTGACTGTTACGAAACCCGTGCACCCTGTAGCAATCGCGAGTAGAACTACAAGCATAGTATTCATCACCCCGCGCACCGCATTCGCCCCCTCTGCGAGGTTTAACGCCACACCGAACCGGATGTTAACATAAAAGCGCCATCTATTGGTGATAGTCGAATCGTTACGAGCCGTGGCCTGCTCTTCTGCACTATCCTCGACGGGCTGAAAGGAAGCCAGCGTTTCGATTTGTTGCGATGAATCGGTACAGCCTTTAAGGAGGCGTTTGGTGGTAGGACAGTAGATGCCGAGTGCTATACAAGTGAAGGAAAACGAGAAGAGGAAGCACGCCAGCTTGACGATCGTTCGAACGAAGTAGGACTTCGCCTTACGATTAGGGGGACGGAACGAAAGCCACTACAAGGGGGGGGCGTTACTTGGGGGGATGGAACTTGAGAGTGGTAGTGGGGAATGACGCCAGATATGCCGGGGAAAAAGAACGGATGGGAAATTGACGAATTGAGTTATGTTTCCGCCCACGAGGGGTAAAAAAAGCCTATCCTAAGGGATGAGGACAGACTAGGTGGGTGTGGGAAGGGAACATGATGAGAAAGAAGAGGATGCTTGTTGTATAGCCTCATAATAAAGGGACTCAAGTCAAGCCAGGCGCGCGAGTTGAGTTGCAAGGCGGCGGAATACAAAAAATCAGACCACCTCCCTCATAATCGCAATGACAAATACCCCGGACATTCCCGCGCCTCTGTTGTTGCTGTCTGTCCGCTGTCGTAATCATCGCCATCGTACCACTACAGTACCACCCCTCGCTCGGCCCATGCATGCATGGCATGGCCTCTCTCTCCTGTCCACCAAAACAAAGTGGAATCAATCCATGTACAGTACATCATTGACAGGTCTCATCGGGTGCTTCGCGAACTTCCCAACCGGCCTTGTTCGGTGTCGATGCAATCAATCTACAGAACAGAAGGGGGAAGGCGCAACTGGGGTCAACCATAAATCGGTTTTTGCTGTGCCTGGTTTGGCTAGCGAGAGCCGAGTATGATGCGGTGATGCGGTTCACCGCATGTACAGTACAGTACGGTACTTATCCAAGGTTTACTGTACAATATCGATTAAAAATCGCTTTCCACTTTTGTCTGACCCTGACCATCTTGACGGAGTTCGGATCGTCGCGGTCATCCATCACATCACATCACACATCCTACAGTAGCCTAGGCCCAAACCCCAAACCGTTCAAGGTCACCTACTCTAGTGCTCGTGATTTCTTACCATCGCGTGATCGGGTTAATACTTACCAAAAAAGGTGGGCCTTGTGACAATTTAATTAAAAAAAAGGGACAGGGACATGTACACACACCACCACTCCACTCCTACTGTACTAAACTTACTCTTTACTACTCATATGCATATCCTTGAATCAAGCGCCTCAATGCGCCGCATAGAGCTCATTCTTAGCTGAAACAACTCGAAGTGAATGAAGCATCAGAAACGCGTTGATTTAAATGCGTAAGGCGCTGCGCGTGCCTCGCAGGCGTGCTGTACCTGTATGGGCGGCGACGCGCCAGTCCCAGCGGGAGCTATTCGGCTGCCGCCGGGTCGCTTAACACCGGTTGCTGTTACACTGAGTCTACTGATCGAATAGAGCATTTGGCTCAATTCCGAGCAACATGAGGAGATGCGGAGTTAGAAGGGTCATTTTGAATAGGGGAAGCTAAGTTACAACGATTGCATCACCCGAAACCCGGTAGAAGAATCGTACCATACCCTACGGATTTACGGGTTTGCGGATTTGCGATTGAATGTGGGCTCAAAAATTTCTTTCTTACATTATATCGCATGAGAAACAAGTGATCACAGCAACGCACAAAATGTCCATATCGCACTGGCAGATTTTTTTTACAAACAGACGAGAGACAGCACAAAGACTCGGAGTGCCTTTCTTTCTACGTTACGCGTCGTAGTTAGTGTTCTTTCCAACAAAGCAAAACCCGGACCGCCAAGTAAGCGACTCCGTGACCTTTCTAGGCAGGCAGTCCAGACAGTTTTACTGTGCTCCAACAGGTACACATACGTCACGCGGTGGCGCAACTACGTAGCCATCAACGCATGAGCGAACTTTGCAGGAGCCAAAGACACACTCAACGCTGCGTGCATAGGGGATCGCGTTGCAATCATAGCTGGAAATATAATGTGAGAAAAAGATGAAATAATATAGGGGTTTCAAAAAAAAAACCCACGCATTGTTGTCCGCAGCACACCCGCCGCAGCTATTCAGATCCGAATACAGGTCGACACACTCTACCGCTTCGACATCACTCGCGCCACGTACGGGGCATGCAGAGAGCGGCGCAGGACATTGGTCCTCGTCCCATCCTAGCCCATCTTCGATCTTGTTCCCAAACACGTTTTGACCCTGTACAGAACGCTTGATGTGTTCACTTTCATGGCGCGGCACATGCTCGTCGCGACGGTGGTGTACGCCAGACGGCGACGCTCGGGGAGCGAATCTGGCTGACGGCCGTGCACGTGGAACGTTGTTGCGCCGGTTTTGTCTGGCAGACGGCGACGGTTGCGGAATATGGTCCCGGTGGTCATGATAGGGAGATGGCGCCTGTCGCGGAGCGACGTTGCGACGTCCCGGCGATGGTTTCGCTCGAGCGACGAAGTTGGGTGGAGTTGCAGGAGATCTGACCCTCGCTGGGTCCCTGGCGGCCACACGTCCTTGATGAGCGCTGTAGCCTATGGGGAAAGTACTGGCGATTGAGATGAGTGCGGCGAGCACAGGAACTAAGGTGGTGGTGCGCATGATTAGCTGGCAACGGTGGGTTGGGGCAAAAGCAAAGAGGGGTAGGGGTAGGGGTGTGGCAAGATAAATATACACAGTGTGCGGATATGCTGTGCTAGATAATCCAGTGCTAGATAATCAGGAGTCATTGAGAATGCAGCCGGGTGGCCAAGAATGCTGATCAATAATCCGCACCATACCTTCTCGGAGGGAAGCAAACACCCATTCCGGCGAGTATTCTGAAATATTTTGAACCTATGCGGTCAGATAAGCTGATATGCCAGTGCATCACAGTGGGAGTCGGGTGGAGACAAAGATAGATAACGAAACATATGACGTGGCTTGCCAAGAGGAGTGAGGGGAGTGAAAGGGGCGGTCCCGGAGTGTTAGATCATCCAATAGCACTAAGAGATCTGCCTGCGCAATTCAGCTGCACCCGTGCAAAACGTAGAGCGACGTTTGCTGATTCCTCTGCTGTGCTTGACGAATAGGGCGTTGTTGGGGATGTCTCAGCGCCAATGTGCAGTGCAGTTCCGCAGTCTTGAAAAAACAACTACTACAATGCGGTGTGGGACACCTTACTGGTAGGAGGTGTATCATATGATGATGAATTGATGATGTACAGGAGGTTCTGGGCGCTCTCTGTCAGGGGAATGTACGTGGCATGCTGATGACAACATCAGTGGTGATCCGACTGTGGGTACAGTACCCACCCTTGTTGCGCATAAGTACTTGCCGCAACTACCGACCAAGAGCCAAGGCAAAGCTGAGGAGACGGATGTAAAAGGCCAAGAAAGGTGTTGACTCAGCTGCGACTTACTCGTTACAAAAATGGCAAGTGGCAAGTGAAGATCAGGGCAAGCCTATTTTGATTTTGCGGTCGAAATGCTCGTTATCTGGGCCCAGAGGATTCCCTCGTCATCAGTTTCATCCTCTCCTGAACAGCCTGCTGACCTTTTTTTTCGACCTCATTTATAAATTACACATACTCACCTGCTTGCCTGTTTTGGACTGCCGCATCTGTGTGTTTCGGAATTCGGATGTAGTACAGTACCAATTGAACCGACGGAAAAGTTCACCTACAATCTATGGCTGTGAATTCGTCCCTTCGACTATATACTATCGCGCGTCTCGACCTTTCAGCCGCCAGCGTATACGTATACGTATACATGTCAGTGGACTACAGTATACTGCGCATCGCTCGCTACTTGGCCTACACCGTGTCACCTTACATTATCCCCAACGCGTCGACTACCCTGGACGAAAAAGGCTCTCATGGAGTACTGAGCCAAACTCGGGGTCGATTACGAGAGCTTCGTCGCGCAGTCTACGTGGCCGCGTCTATCTACGACATCCGTTACGGGTAACCCGTTGAGTTCTCCTGCGGATATCGGCTCTGCGGACGCTCACCTTATCCGCACCGCCTCGTGCGACCACAGATATACAATGACGATGAATGGGTTATTTGTTGTCAACGAAAATGGGTTTGCGCAGTCAGCTATGGTCATGGATCTTTGTCCGGTGATATATTTAGCAGGACAGAGGGGGAATGCAGGAGCATGAACATCCAGAGTTGGGGTTAGTCGATTAGATGGGATATCCAGGAAGATAACTTCTAGATACAATTTATGAAAATAAAAGTGTAGTAAGTGGTGGCAGTCAGTCGAGCACAACCGATTATGGTTTATGCTTGATCGCTGGATAACTCAGAGTGGCAGGGATCTGTATTCTAGTACTGTATGAATGACTACGCGTCTCACCACTTCCTACCTTTCAGAGCGCGCTCTTGCGCTATCTGATTTTGATCACGGAACCACTTTTTAAGATGATCTATGGACTCCTGGAACGTCACGGGCTTCATATTCGTGTTCTTCGGCAAAACTGGAAGACGCAACATCCGACGAACAACGTGTCGCTGCAGGATAACAGTTTGGATGAGCATCGCGGTGATGCCCGACAAGACGTATATGTTGAGGCCCTGAAAAAAAGGTTGGACAACGAATAAGGTGACAAGGAGTATATGAACCACATACGGATGGGAAATGGCCCATGAGTGGGATAGAAATGACCGAGACAACGCGGAAGGCATTAATCATGTGAGCCGCAGTCGTGCGATCCGCCGTCGCTGCCATATCGCTTGCACCGACCTGTAGAAACCAGACGGTGTCAGCCAGAGGAATCGTTCAGCACAGAGGGGGAAGAAGGACGCACATGGAGCTGTAGGTTCATGAGCACCGCCGAAGCAATCGGTAAGATGTAGTACGGGTCCGGAACTGTGAGATCGGGGAGGAACGAGACGCCGCTCCAATGTAACTGCTCGAGAGGGAGAGCGCATAGACGCTTGACGCCGAAAAACATCCCGAGAGTGACGGGCAGCTGCACGAACGGCATCAACAACATGGGCAACATGCTCACGCCCGTCTCCTCGTACACCTTGCGTTGCTTGAGTGCGACACGTTGGATCGCGAGCTTGTCCCCGGTCTTGTACGCTTCGTCGAGCTCCTCCTTGAGCTCCATCAGACGCGGTTGGTGCGGTGCGAGCGCGGCAGAGTTACGGAGCTGCTTGATAGAGAACGGGAGTAGTAGTAGGCGCGATAAGAGCGTGCCCGCGATAATGGTGTGAAACCAGGGCAAACCCGTCGAGACATTGATGAACTCGAGCATCCACGAGGACAAGCCGGCGGGGGACCAACCGGCAAGCCCTAGCGCTGCGAGGTCACCATATTGGAGGGGCGTGAGCGCCGCGAGTGTGTCAAGAGCGTCGGATTGGGATGATAGAGGGGAAGCTGACGCGATAGCCTCGGTAGGAATAGCTTCTGCAGTCGGCGTGGTGTGAGAAATTGGAGCGCTGGACGCGACCTCTGGTGGTGTTGAGACGGGCTCCGGAATGGGTGTATCCTGTGGCACGGTTTCTGGGGGTACAACCTCTGTCTTTTTTGAGAAGAGCCATATGCTCCGTGTTGCGAGAGGGACTTGCACTCGTGGCGGACGTGGTAGGAGGCCGGGGCGCTGGGGACGTGATCAGCGCTGTTCCAGCGAGGTCAGCGAGTCCACAACAAACTTACCTGTGATCGAAGTTGCGCCGAAGATGGTATAATATACCGCCTCGTCGACCTACGGTAAGAGTTATAAGCGGGAGTTTGGTGAGGACTGGCGACACACCTTACTCCGACGCACTGAAGTCTCGACAACATGGCAGGCGACCGGTGACCTATACAGTAAGGTCTTTGGAAAGAGCGTCTCGGGTATTTATAGGAGCTGTCAATGTCCCTAACTAGCTCACGTTTGACGCGTCGGAGTCGAGTGGGCGACGGAGAGGTGGTGATTAAAGGAGGATGAGAACGTCGGACAACAACGGTCCGAGGCTCGATACCGCACCCTTTATTAAATTTTATGACGACGACAAGGAGGCGGCACAGATATCAGTAAGTTCAGAATAATTTGTCTTCTTCCTCGCGTTTTAACATGTCTCTTCAGCGGCCACCGACGTGACTCCTTTATCTGCGCAGATGTCGGCGAGCTCGTCGAACTGCGTGCTCACCAACGCACTTACAACGGAGCCTATGTACGAACAGCGCTCGGAATCCTAGGTTATTCCCTGGCTGTGCTAAGACTTTTCGACCGCAAGTTCTATCGCAGTATGCCTGCCTGTTTTTCCTGTTTTCTCTTCCTGATTGCCCTTCATCTCTTTATTATACCAGTCGGCCTACTCTACGCCGCTCTCGCCTTTTTCTTATCTATCTGCGCATTCCTTCGTGCACGCCATTCGCGGCACGATTATGCAGACCGGAACGACACTGGCGATACAACCAATATCCCAGCGATACGTACCGTTGGACAGGATCACAAACAATCGTTCGGGCGGCCATTCATGACTGCAGGGCGCATCGTAGCTCTCGTTGCTTCCATTGTTGCCGCGACGGAGATAGTCCTTCTTGTTCTAGTTAGCCAGCTATGAATCCGCGATCGTGTCTCAATATTGTAACAATAAGAAGTCTTAAGACCAAATGTACACTATACGCAATCATTTATAACCTGTATCTCAACTAGAAACTGTCACACCACAATAACCCTTAGAACATGATCGTATGAATGCCTCGGGAGGCCCACTCTCAGGCTGGCTGACGCGTTCAGTGAAATTGGGTGTACTCGGTACAGACATTCCATTGAGGATGTTCTTTTTCCGCCCTACGGAAGACGTGACAAACGTTTCGCGTCCAAGATATTCAATATATTTTTCCAGCACCTATTTATGCAGTAATATCGAAAATACAAAGGAAAGTCAGAATTCGAAGGACCGCGGAAACCCAGTTATGCAGCTAATATCGAGATTCAAAGGAACGTCGAACATCAAAAGGACCGTGGAAACTCTGTACTGTACGAAAGAAAGACAGAACGAATGACGCGAGAGCGGAGCACCACTGAGACACCATGCAGCCCGAGCCACTGAGGTCGCCCGGGTTGTGCACAGCGCACTTATTACAAGAAAGTTAGTTGTCAAATGTCAGAGTCCATAAAAAGGATAAAAATAGTGAGATTGTTGAATAGCCCGAAAAATAAAAATAGGATAGTTGTTGAATCCTCAGAGAGGCATTTGGGAATGAGGAATGTCCAGGCCTCAAAGCACGTAAATTTCGGTGCCTTGTTCGTACCTTGCCTTTGGTCTGTACCCCGACTTCTCGATGTGCGTCCTAACGCTCTCATGGAACAAAGGATTGGGCGGCACACATCGGCCGTGACCTCGGTGGGAGCTGTGGGTAAAGTTAATGACGCTCTGGGATCCAGCAACTGAAGTGAATCTCACCTTATTTTCTTAACCCACTTGCCCTTCCTGGTCAAAACGGGGTACCTCGTAGGGATGATTTCAAGAAGCCACCATGCAGGAGCATCCTTCAATTGGTCGTTGATCCTCTGTTTCACGTCCATGGCGTCCAGCAAGCTCGAGTCAAAACTTCGCAGAGATGCCAGGGACCGCTGCCCACTCAATCCCAGACTTCTCTCGCCACTTCCGCTGGAACCCTGAAATGAGGACCGACTCGGCGATGGGGGCGGTAGTACGATATCAACGGGGAGGTTCCAGCGCTTGAAGGCTCTCAAGTCAAACAAAACGCCGCAGTCAGCTTGAACGAGCTCCTGGACCATCCAGCGAAGCGAAATATTGGAGAGAGTGTGCTCCTGTTTGTCCAGTACTGAACCCCCACCAACATCTATGTATTGTCAGCCCGCAAGCCCGTGACGGGGATTGATGACAGAAGAACGCACCAGCATGGCTCCCAACAAACCAGACCTCTTTTACATCTGGCTCGTTCGGGAATCTCTCATCCGTGGGGCTCTCTGGATTAGCCTCTTTTGGCATATTCGATTTGCTACGATGATAGAATTTGGGGCAGAATTTGGATCGGTGCTGCCGGGTAAGTCAGCCGCCGATGCCTAACTCAGGGATTGGCAAGAAGCTAAACATCGTTCATGCTTACCTCATCGAGGGCTAGTGCATGTCTGAACACCTTGATTGTTGTGTTCACAGTCACAAAAGGTAAGCTTCGGCTCACGAGAAACCCGACGCTCTCAACCGTGTCCCTATCAGATAACAAATGTGAACAACTCAGCCAGAGAAGGAGACATCTGGGTACCTACCAGACTCCGACAAATTCAATGGGCACTTGACGACAGAAGGTGTGCCTGAATCCATTAGCGATCTCCGTGTCAGACTCCTTTGTAGATGTATAAAGCTTGTATGCAAATGGGATCTGCTCGATATTATCTTTTGAGAGCAGGCCAACCTAGTGGGTAGTCGATAAGAGTTCGAGTTAGTATGCATTACAGCGGGACATGGAGGGGTAAAATCTTACTTTGTGCAGCATCCCCGCAAGGGCTCGGGCAGTATACGCGCCTCGCGAGAAACCTTTCCATGGTACCATACCAGATAAGTCGTATTTACATAACTAGAAAAGCAAACCCACCAAATAAACAGACTTTATCGCCAACGTTGTAGTTTTGCATGAGGAACTTGTAGCCATCCATTACGTGTTGATAGAGGAACCAAGCAACGCCCTTGTCCAACGTCTGCGCTAGCCATGTCGAGATTGGGGATAAGAAACCTGGTGGATTGTATGTTCCTACTCCTGCCTGAACAGATATAAGAACCATAGCCAAAAAAAAATGAGCGACTCACTTGATAGTAGCATATTTGGTCATGCGCTTTGTCCTTCTTAAAGAGTGAGTACAGTTTGACGACGTTGGTATTCTGTTGAATATGAATGTTCGGTGAGCTTACTGTACCCCCGGGGGGAGAAATGCGCACGCACAGTCTCATCATATTGATCTGTGGTGCCATCAAAGCATAGTATAAGTGTGCGGGGCTTGCGGTGACTGCCGGCGGGCTGATTCTGAGTCATAGTGAAGATGAGTAGATCTATCTTGGGAGGCGAGGCAGTCTGTGGGTAAGACCCATTGTTATGTGTCTCCTTTATAGCAAGGGCAGAAGGAGGGTGTAAGAGTCAGGAATGCAAAAGAGGGATTCCGCAAGACTTCTGAGGCATCGTGGTGCAAATGTAAAGACGTCAAGGAGAAGGCAAGCTGGGACACCTGATGTCCGGTAAAGATGAACAGCGGACTCCCATCTGGCCATTCTCCGTTATTCCCCGCAAGCTAATGTGTTTTACTCTGAAGGTTGACTTTGACAACGTGTGAAGGCGATGAACGGAGATTAATAGCAATTACTATAATACCACACTCGGCATAATGATAAAGGTAAGGCCCGGGAGCATCAAGGAGCATAAAGAGCCCGGTGATGTCTCAAAGGCGGCCAAGCAAATTGCAGATCAGATTACTGTAAGTACCGACAAATTAAAGTTACTGTCAAGTTCAAGTTGACAGTCATGTCGCAGTTCACTTGACAAATCATTCAAAGGTAGAGTGTCAGTGACGATTGATATCGCAGCCACGAATCCTTATACTCAAAGACTTTAGGCTGCCAGTGTGGAGAGTTTGTACGGAAGGTGGAAAATGGTAGTTATGGAAAGAGAGTTGTACTGTACAGTAAGACGTGTTGCAGTGAGAGCCTGAGCGCGAAATAGCGTGCTCACCTCAGGTTCCGGCCCGGGCATCCAACACGGATTTTAAGCGGCACCCTTGACTTGCTCAGTTCCTTGCCCTGTTCCACGATACCTCGGAAAAGGTGTGGAAGAGTCAGTGAAGCTTTCCGCTGCAATTCAGAACGTTTGCTTACTGGTGTAAGACCTCTCACCGGCAGCTGTTTGTCAACAAGAATTATGTCCGCGTGATCCGAGATGTGAGCTCGAAACGGTACGTAATGTTCCATCGATCTTGTTCCCCTTGTCGAGTCTGTCCGGCTGTGCACACTAGTGAGAAGTAAAGAAAGCTACGTAGCATGGCGAGCACTTCCACAATCTGACAAAGTGAGAGGTGGGATCACAGACGACCTTGCACCTGACTAGCAGTCAGCAAGCATTATTTTGGCTCGGTGCAAAAATGTCGAGCCAATGTGTATGACCAAAATAATACAGTGCATGATCAATTCGTTTTCAAAGCTACATTCTCCTCGTACTCTCCCCATGCCCTTCCTCGGTGTGGTGCTTGACCACGGCACGCTTGCGGACACATGTTCATATCACGCTATCTCCCTGTCAGTGCTCGGGTGATGACGGTGTGATTCGTGCAAAGGTGAGTTTCGTGCGGACTTGAAGGACGTAACTTCTGCTATCTTTTCATTTTCGAGGGATTACCTGAGCCCATACTTGGGTTGTTCAGTGGTGGCATGAACGGAAACGCACTCGGTTAAACGGTGGTGCCTGGCATGGGGGGGGGGGGGGCAACCCAGCGGTCCTTGGACGGTGGTTGACTGATGGGTGGGTACTATCGATCAAGTGGTTGCAGCAGTCGTCGGCAACCAGGGTACACCGACTTTCACTTCTAGTTGTAAACACACATAGCTCTCCTTGTGGATTAAGCGCTTTTGAGCGGCATCCAGAGGGGTCGTAGAATAGTTGATAGTCTAGGCTTGCGTAAAAAGACATGTCCTTGTTTGCAACAGCGGCTTGGAAGCCAGGAGCTGCTCGAAGGTCTGATCCGTCTGGATATCAAATTTCTTTCGGCGCTGATTGAGGATGAAACAACTGAAAAGAGAGCTGGGGGAGGAGGATGGATGACATGGGCTGTTTTGACTGCCGGTGGCACAGCGAGCCCTCGAACCACCACTGTAGAACCCCACCACTGTCCACGAACCCCACTCTAACCCCTCAGACATACCCGGCCTGTAACCCGTGCCAGTAATTCGAACATACAGTAATATTGGAATGGGACCACCACTTCCAGCAGTTCCAGGTCTCCCTTTCACCAATCGAGCGCTCAGCACAGCGTTTATCCATCTTCTACCAAAGTTACGCCCATCTTTCTAGGCAATCAGCCTGGGAATCCTGAGAATGTTTACGACATCGATAAACGAGGCGATGCAGTCCTCTTTCAACCCCCGCAACTCTCCCCCTATCATTTCCTCCTAGCAAACCCAACTCTTATTTCCGTCCCCACATTTCTTCCTCTCCTGACATGAGTGATCAGTCAGCATCCTCTCATCTAAACGTCCTTTTCGAGGCTGCCTTGCAGGACTACGAAAGGCAGACAAGCATAGCATTGGCCAAACATCCACTCGCCGAGCGCCTCCAGGGGTGTGATTCCGTCGAGTCCATTACCGCCGTTCTTCATGAACAAACACAGGCCTTCAACGAATTCCGGGGAAAGGAGAAAGCCATGAAGTTACTCAAGAATGTTGTATCAATTCTGTATAAGCTTTCCGCCTGCGCCAAACTTGGAGAGGTTATCGGCGTGGTACATCTGAAAGCGCTCATAGGGAGTTCCATACGTCTGACCCTCATTCCATAGAAGTTTTCACCTGCAGAGGCAATACACTCTGGACTCGCTATCCTACTCTCCGTATTTGCTTTTCCTTCGTTCCCAGTCGCGCATCTATGTAACATCCAATTATAACAGGCGATCAAGGGCGTCAAGGACAGCTATGATGCGCTCGTCGAGTTGCTCGAGTCGATTGACCACTTTTTATATCGCCTCGACATCTATACGAAGGTCACTCCCACAGTTGCTATGACTGAAATGCTTGTCAAGATAATGGTGGAGCTTCTCTCCACGCTCGCGTTGGCGACCAAGGAGGTTAGGCAGGGAAAATCAAGTGAGTCCGTATTCACGGTCGTATTATATATTACCTGATGCAATGTGACAGAGAAATTTGTCAAGAAGCTGTTCGGAGAGAAGGATATCGAGGCGGTTCTCAAAAGGCTAAACCGACTCACCCAGGACGAGGCGAAATTGACCGCTGCACAGACCCTTGAGGTTGTCCATGGTCTTGTCCAGAATATGAGGGTGGTCACCGACGGTGAGCAAATCTACCAGGCTTGTCACTCGTTGGGTGTAGAGTATCGTTATCCTAGACGGCAAAGCATCGCTCGACTGTGTCCGAAATGCCCTTGGTATGTTTTTGAGGTCCCAAAGAATCATCCCGGCGTCTAACTGAGCATCAGAAACTATGAATCAAATCGCGAGCGACATGAACAAGTCGAAACGTCAGTTAATGCTCAGTCCTGCGATAGGTGACCGGAGTTGCTGAGATTGTCTGGCAGGCGACAAGTTGCAGAGAGATGTTCGATCGTGGCTGTCACCTCCCGATCCTCGGAAAAACCATAACATCGCCCGGGGATCACAACACAGCGGGTCGGCGGAATGGTTCGTTCAGGGCAACACGTTCTCAGCATGGAAAGCGTCTGAACCGAGCTCTCTTCTATGGGTCCATGGAAAACGTTTGTTGTTACCCGGTCTTCTTTTTTAGAGACTGACAGTTTTCTTTGTAGCGGGTGCTGGAAAGAGCGTCTTATGGTACGTTAAGCATTTGATATTTCCATCTCGAGAACTCATGATGTTGGCTAGTTCCTCGATTATCCAGGACATCATTGCCATGCAGAAGGCTGGACTGGCGTCGCTAGCATTCTTCTACTGCGATTTTAGGGAAGATCAAAAGAAGGATTTGCGCGGTTTGCTGTCATCCCTCCTCGTCCAGCTTTGTCATCAATCCGACTCCTACTGTGACATCCTTTTCAAATTTTACTCGGAACACGCCGAGGGCTCAGAGGATCCCAGCGACGATGAACTTGCCGGATGTTTAAAGAATCTTCTCAAACTCCCAGGAAATGCCCCCGTCTACCTCGTTGTTGATGCTCTGGATGAATGTCCAAACACATCTGTCGTCCGCCCGCCCCGTGCCAAAGTCCTGAACCTCATAGAGGAGCTTATCAAATCACAATTACCTAATTTGCGCATATGCGTCACCAGCCGACCAGAGACAGATATCAAGGATGTCCTTGATCCTTTAACTTTCCGCTCTGTTTCCCTGCATGACGAGGGCGGACAAAAGAGAGACATTGAGGACTACATCAAGTCGGTCATTTACACGCATCCGAAGAATAGAAAGTGGAAAGCGGAGCACAAGAGACTGGTGATCGACGTCCTCACAGAAAAGGCCGATGGCATGTAAGGCCTCAATACGAAATTCTTGATGACTCTCACTCATTTTTGTGACGTAGGTTCCGTTGGGTAGATTGTCAGTTGGCCTACATCTGTGGCTGCATACCAGCACGTATCCGGCGTGCACTAGCCGACTTACCAGAGACGCTGGACGAGACATACCAGCGGATCTTGCGAGAGATCAATAAGGCCGAGTGGGAGTTCACCCATCGATTGTTCCAGTTCGTTGCGGTAGCTTCCCGCCCGCTTCGCGTCGAGGAACTCGCCGAATTGCTCGCATTCGATTTCGAGGCAGGACCAATTCCAAAACTTCGTGAGGGTTGGCGCCTGGAAGACCCAGGGGATGCGGTGTTATCTGCATGCTCCAGTTTACTTGCCGTCGTCGACGTTAAAGGTTCCCCCGTTATACAATTCTCTCACTTTTCGGTGAAAGAATTCTTGACATCCGCCCGCCTAGCTGGAGCAAGTGACATTATTCACCGCCGTTATTATGTTTCTATGACACCTGCCCATACACTCGCGTCACAAGCCTGTTTAGGCACTCTACTACACCTGGATAAGAACGTCATCACCCGCGACAGTCTGAAAGACTACCCTCTTGCTGAATATGCTGCGGAGCACTGGGTTTACCATGCCCAGTTCGAGGAGGTATCGCAAAACGTGGAGGATGGGATGAAACAACTGTTTGACCCGAGCAAGCCGCATCTTATGGTCTGCATCTGGATACACGACCCAGAACGTCACTGGTTGAGAGGAAACAACCGAGACGAAATGCCATCGCCAACACCCAGATCACCCTTGCATTATGCCGCTTTTTGGGGTTTACATTCCATCGTACATTTCCTCGTCATCGATCACTCACAGGATGTGCGCTCACGAAGCGTCACCGATGACGCAACTCCACTGCATCTGGCTTCGAGATATGGACACAAAGAAGCTGCTTGCGTCCTTCTCGAGCGTGGCGCAGATGTTTCAGCCCAGAACAAGTACGGGTATACTCCATTACATGTGGCGTCGCAAGGGGGACATGTGGAAGTCGCCCTCATGCTTATCGAGCGTGGCGCAGATCCTTCAGCCCAGAACAAGTACGGGTATACTCCATTACATCTGGCGTCGCAAGAGGGACATGTGGAAGTCGCCCTCATGCTTATCGAGCGTGGCGCAGATCCTTCAGCCCAGGGCGAGCACGGGGATACTCCATTACATGTGGCGTCGCAAGGGGGACATGTGGAAGTCGCCCTCATGCTTATCGAGCGTGGCGCAGATCCTTCAGCCCAGGGCGAGCACGGGTATACTCCATTACATCTGGCGTCGCAATGGGGACATGTGGAAGTCGCCCTCATGCTTATCGAGCGTGGCGCAGATCCTTCAGCCCAGGGCGAGCACGGGGATACTCCATTACATGTGGCGTCGCAAGGGGGACATGTGGAAGTCGCCCTCATGCTTATCGAGCGTGGCGCAGATCCTTCAGCCCAGGGCGAGCACGGGTATACTCCATTACATCTGGCGTCGCAATGGGGACATGTGGAAGTCGCCCTCATGCTTATCGAGCGTGGCGCAGATCCTTCAGCCCAGGGCGAGCACGGGGATACTCCATTACATGTGGCGTCGCAAGGGGGACATGTGGAAGTCGCCCTCATGCTTATCGAGCGTGGCGCAGATCCTTCAGCCCAGGGCGAGCACGGGTATACTCCATTACATCTGGCGTCGCAATGGGGACATGTGGAAGTCGCCCTCATGCTTATCGAGCGTGGCGCAGATCCTTCAGCCCAGAACAAGTACGGGTATACTCCATTACATGTGGCGTCGCAAGATGGATATGTGGAAGTCGCCCTCATGCTTATCGAGCGTGGCGCAGATCCTTCAGCCCAGGACAACGACGGGTATACTCCATTACATCGGGCGTTGCAACGGGGACATGTGGAAGTCGCCCTCATGCTTATCGAGCGTGGCGCAGATCCTTCAGCCCAGGGCGAGCACGGGTATACTCCATTACATCTGGCGTCGCAAGATGGACATGTGGAAGTTGCCCTCATGCTTATCGAGCGTGGCGCAGATCCTTCAGCCCAGGACAAGGATAGGAAGACGCCATTACATCTGGCGTCGACTCACTCACCTTGGGCCACACCTCAGCAATTAGTAGAAGTTGCTCGCATACTTCTCGAACATGGCGCAAATGTATCAGCCCAGGACAACGATGGGTTGACTCCACTTGATCTGGCGGCACAGAATGAGACGCTTGCAGAAGTTGCACATGTCCTTATCCAGCATGGTGCCGGTCCTGGCGCCCATTAGAACATGAAGAGGTGGAATACTTGATAGCTTCATGTTATAACAATAAATATGCACTCGAGGCTAGTGAGTACTAATTCACTTGATATTTATGTATCAATATAAGAAATGTGACTACAGATGATGGGTACTACTTCCCCTGACTCGGAAATTGGCCGAGTCCTCTGCGGTATTGGGTACTATCCGCTTATGAGTGGTAGGCGCTAACCGAAACTCGCAAGCGATGCCACACCTTGGCAGCGATGTTAATAAGTTACTTTACTGATCATGATTCCACATGATAGTACATCATCCGCAGACATTCTTTCCACTGTTCTCATTGCCTCCCGCCTCAGCTCCACTGCTTCTAGAATCACCAACATCAGTCCCACATTATCCCATGGACTATCCCCACTCAGCCCCTGCTGACCCTGCCTGCCTGTCCTGGCCCCGATTTCCCACTCAGTGGTCAAAATGATCTCTATTTTTGACCCCTTTCTGGACATCATTGTGAGTGCGATCATGTCTATCCCGTAAAAGCTACTCACACTTGGCTCAATAGAGGATTCACCAGGACTTTGACATCCGCAGTTTATCAACAGAATTCGTCATCCTTCTTGGAGTTCCGCCGTGTGTATCCCTTTCTGTCTCACCTCCTAGCAAAAGGAGTGACACAGTCGCTTTCGCTAATATTAGTACCTGCAGATGTCCAGCGGAGTGGGGCTCGCCGGACTTCTCTGGCGGACAGGGGCGACGGAGGCCTATGGCCAGGATCCCAGGAACAAAATACAGTGATCATTCACGGCAGTGAGGCACGAAGCGGAGATGCTCGTGTCCACGAATGCGCATGGTATGTATTATCGACCCTTGTTGGGACCGAGTTTCCAGCGGGAGTAGGCGATGACAACAGTGCAGGACTATGTGCCGTAGTATGTCGAGGGGAGTGGGGTAGGGAAAGGGCGTTGCATCCGAACGCTACTCGTAATAACGGAAGCCGACTGGGCACGCGGGGACATCGACGTTATCAAGTGCCGGTCCTGCTCAGCGATAGAGTCAGGATTTGGGAGGACTTCATGCGGTACTGTGACATTGTGTAGTCGCACCTGCTGAAAATTTCGTTCTGCGACCACCGAGGGGACTTCTTCGTGTGTAGCAAACGGCACTGCAAGCAACCGTCTCATTCGTTGAGTCGGTCCCTTGTCTGTAACCGTGTACACGGCGATCGCGAGGTGGTGCACTGGAAACCAGTTGGTTCATTTTCATCGTAATCGAACTTCTTGTGCCTCAAGGCGCATGCCGGAAAAGTACGGGATGCCTTCCGTGCAGAGCGTGTAGTAAGAACACCTCATCGTATAGGCTACCAAGCTACAAGGTACGGTTAGTGTATGCATGGGATCCGACATGCCTCACACAGCCAAGTTCAAGTTGAGAAAACCAATCTCCTCTTTTCTGAATGTTGAGCTTCCAGAACCCGAGATGAACCTGAAATGAAGAGACCTAGCGTGCAAAAATGACCAACCTGAACTTAAAGGAGAATCGGACACTCCGCCGCGTGACGTTCGGAAGGTCGACAACGTTTTAGTCTGGCGTGTCCTCCCATTAAGAGGAAGTGATCAATGAGACAATTTGTTAGCCCCATGGAATGACCGCCTGTCTGACGTCAAGTAGACGGGCATCCACGAAGGAATCTCTCCGAGGTCTTCTCGCAACCCTGCGTCAGTATGTCCTGGACAAGGGCTTAGATGGAGAACGCACGAAATTAGCATTGTCGCAGGTGCTGACCCAACCTCGCTTCCTGCTGATGTCTCCCTTCTCTTCCTCCTCACATCCTCCGCCGCCAACAGAATGCATCGTAATTGGATGGGTTCAGATGTAAAGACAGTGTCGGAGTGGTCTCAAGAAAAATTTGTGATCCAGGGTGGCCTGCCTTGCGGGGAAAGTGTCAGTAGCTCAGCAAGGTCGCACTGGCGCGTGAGGGTGGTGCTCGCTTGCAATGTTATTTTTCCGTGTCGTGTCGTGCGGAGGACGCGCCATGGTTGACGTTCTGATCCGGTGGTCGGAGGACGAGCTAGGTCCCCGCATCCTACGTGGCGCGTCAACGTGGTGAGAGTGAGTTTAGAGCGCGTTCGGTTGTTCAATAGCGTGCCTGCCAAGAACTGCCAAATCGAAACCAGATCGCTTTTGGTATACAGTAGTGGGTAGAAACCGGGGTCGGTTTTCGGTTTCGATTTGGCCAGTTTTTGGCAGGCACGCCTTTGAACAACCGAGCGCGCACAATATTGTACAGTAACCCCCATCTTGCAGTTATAATCGATCGATCGATTTATTGTCCTTAAAACCCATCCCATTTTCGCCCAGATACTGGTATGACTCACCTGGAAGGATGGGGAAACACGGTGGGTAATCGGACACTGCCTTGAAACCCATAGAAAAAATTATATGTATTATACAGTGCGACGAGAACGAGAACAGGAAGCCAAGACGGTATTACGAACAGGTCAAGGGGATGGGGGGAAAAGGAACACAGTAAGCTAGATGATATTACAGGTCACTGACCAGCACTCTCAGGCTTGTACTCGAGCCACTCCCAGTCCGCTTCTTCGACGACCCGGGGTACATCTGCTTTATGATGTGCGCGAAGGGGGTCCCAATCTCCTCACCTGTCGTCAAGTTGCGCTCCACTCTCCCTATGAAGTCGCCATGCACCCTCTCCGTCTCTCGACGCTTCACTTCAGCCTTCTCCGGGGTCACGTCGAGGCACTCGGCAGGGGGTCGTTTGAGGTGTCACCTGAGGGAGTCGCTGCGCGCAAAGAAGTCTCCATAGTGCTCGCAAAACAAGATCTCAAGTGAATGCGCCTCTGTCGTCCTGCAGTGGCGCTTGAAATCATCCCATTTACTGAACCCACTGTTAGGACACAGCCGACACTTGATCTCGTCGACTGCCCTGTGTGTCCAGTTGGCTTCCATAACCGCGAGTAGTATACTGAATCCCTCGAAGTCGCTTGGAATCTCAAAGATATGGCCTTCCGCTTGCTGCTCTGTGCTGGCCATGTGGTGTAACGCCTCCTCCACTCTCTCCTCGACCCCAAGGAACTGCTGTCCCTGCGCAGTGGTCACCACCCGACCTTGCTGGAAACTCGGTCCCAGCAAGGAGCGATGGTATACTCCCTGCACATTGGGGGTCGCGAGCCCCTCCGCTCCGCGCCCTGCCTCCTTGGATATATTGTTGTCCTTTGTTGTTGAGACCCCGGTCTCAGGCGTGCGCTGGGTCCTTGCCCCTGACTACGCTTCCTCTATCACAGACGCGCCGTATGCTGGCGAAGTAGGCAATGGACATTAGTTGACTTTCGCGCGTGATGCCCGCACACGGCACGTGATTCAGACCACAACCCTCTCGGCTTTTACGGAGCACGCATGAATGTCAAGGCCCACCAACTCATTGAATTTTCGCGCAGCGTGTAAGTTAGCGAACGTGTTTAATACACAGTTACCTAGTCCGGCGATTGATTGATTGTGTCGTGACCGAATGTATACGACAACATCCTTGCACATTGGGTCACGTTGCGCGCTGTAGCCCGCCACGGCTTTCTTATGTAGTGAGCGATGCATCACGATTTATGATTTACGTCGAGAAATGATAAATTATTGAGATGTTTTATGATATGACATGAGGGTTCGGTTCACCGGCAGCGCTTTCATAAGGACTGAGCAATTCGTTTTCAAAGCTACCTTTCCTTGTGCCCTTCCTCGGTGAGGGTCGACTACGGCATACTCTGTGGATGAGTGTTCACATTGCGCTATCCTCACGTCAGTGTTCGGGTGATAGCGGGGTCCTCCTGCGCAAAAGTGGTGCAGACTTCGAATGACGTAATTCCCGCCTTTCTTGCGTGTTTCGAAGGGAGTACTAGTACTGGAGCCAAACATGGGCGTGGTCGAGCGGCATGAGCGGAAGCGCACCTACTTTACGTATCAGGCCAATCGTTGGAGATGGTTGACCGAAGAGCGGGTGATGTCGATGAAATGGCCGCAGCAGTTATTTGACAGCTATGAGTGATTAGCGTGAAAGTGTTTGAACACTGACTCACACTTTTATGCCATGATGATAGAAGAATGATTTTCCTTGTGGATTCTAGCGAATTTGAGTGGGCATCTGGAACGGTCGTCGATTAGTTGGAGGTATAGGCTCGTATGAAAGGTCAGGTTCTTGTTGCAACAGCGGTCCGGGCATGATGCCAGCAGTTGTTCCATGGTCGTCCGTTGGAAGTTGATTTCTTTTGGAATCACGGGGGGAGGGGGGTAGGGAAATGAAAAGAGAAATGGAGCAAGGACTCGGAGGGTGATCATGAATGACATGGGCCCAACGAGCTTTGTGGCGAGTTCTGCCGCACAGGCAGAAGCCTGTCCGACTGTCCGAGACCAGAGTCACCGCCGAGCGCTCGGCCTCACCGCCTCAGCGTTTATCCATCTTCCACCAGAATTGCGCCCATCTTTCTAGAACAATCAGTCTGGGAATGTTTACGACATCGATAAACGAGGCAATGCACGTTTTAACCTTCGATAAGCGGGGTAGCCCACTGGTAGTCCTCGTTCAACCCACTATCTCCGCACCCAACTCTCCCCCCATCATTTCCTCCTAGCGAACCCAACTCCCCTTTCCGTCCCCACATTTCTTCCTCTCCTGACATGACTGATAAGTTGGCATCGTCTCATCTAAACGTCCTTTTCGAGGCTGCCTTGCAGGACTATGAAAGCCAGACGGGCATAGCATTGACCAAACATCCACTCGCCGAGCGCCTCCAGGAGTGTGATTCCGTCGAGTCCATTACCGCCGTTCTTCATGAACAAACACAGGCCTTCAATGAATTTCGGGAAAAGGAGAAAATTATGAAGTCGCTCAAGAATACTGTATCAATTCTGTGTAAACTTTCCGCATGCGCCAAATTTGGAGAGGTTATCGGCATGGTACATCTGAAAGCACTCATGGGGTGTTCCATACATCTGACCTCGTTCCATAGAAGTTTTCTCCTGCGGAGGCAGTACACTCTGGACTTGCTATCCTACTCTCCGTATTTGCTTCTCTTTTGTTCCCAGTCGTGCATTCTTGTAACATCCAATTATGTCAGGCGATCAAGGGTGGTGTCAAGGACAGTTATGACGCGCTCGTCGAGTTGCTCGAGTTGATCGAACAGCTTTTATATCGCCTCGACATCTATACGAAGATCACTCCCACAGTCGCTATGACAGAAATCCTTGTCAAGATAGTGGTGGAGCTTCTCTCCACGCTCGCGTTGGCGACCAAGAAGGTTAGGCAGGGAAGATCAAGTAAGTCCTTATTTACTGTGGTAATATATATTACCGGACTCAATGTGATACAGAGAAATTTGTCAAGGAGCTGTTAGGGGAGAAGGATGTCGAGGCGGTTCTTCAAAGACTGGACCGACTCACCCAGGACGAAGCTAGATTGACCGCCGCACAGACCCTCGAGGTGGTCCACGGTCTTGTCCAGAATATGAGGGTGGTAATGGACGGTGAGCAAATCTACCAGGCTTGTCACTTGCTGGGTGTAGAGTATCGTTCATTCTAGATGGCAAAGCCTCGCTCGACTGTGTCCGGAATGCCCTCGGTGCGTTTTTTGGGGTCTTAACGAAACAACTATGTGTCTAATTGGACATCAGAGACCATGAATCAAATCGCGAGCGACATGAACAAGTCGAAACGTCAGTTAATGTTCAGTCCTGCGATGGCTGACCGGAGTTCCTGAGATTGTCTGGCAGGCGACAAGTTGCAGAGAGATGTTCGAAATTGGTTGTCACCTCCCGATCCTTGGAAAAACCATAACATCGCCCGGGGATCACAACACTGCGGGACGGCGGAATGGTTCGTTCAGGGCAACACGTTCTCAGCATGGAAAGCGTCCGATCCAAGTTCTCTCCTTTGGATTCACGGAAAACGTTTGTTATTAGCCGGTCTTTCTTTTTTTTAGAGACTGACAGTTTCCTTTGTAGCGGGTTCGGGAAAGAGCGTCTTATGGTACGTTAAGGATTGGACACTTCTATCTTGAGAACTCATGATGTTGGCTAGTTCCTCAATTATCCGGGACATCATTGCCATGCAGAAGGCTGGACTGGCGTCGCTAGCATTCTTTTACTGCGATTTCAGGGAAGATCAGAAGAAGGATCTGCGTGGATTGCTGTCGTCCCTCCTTGTCCAGCTTTGTCATCAATCCGACTCCTACTACGACATCCTTTTCAATTTTTACTCGGAACACGCTGAGGGCGAGAGGCATCCCAGCGACGATGAACTTGCCAGATGTTTAATAGACATCCTCAAACTCCCGGGACATGCCCCAGTATACGTGATAGTCGACGCTCTGGATGAAATTCCAGACACGTCTGCTGTCCAGTCGCCTCGCGCCGAAGTCCTGGACCTCATAGAGGAGCTTATCAAATCACAATTACCTAATTTGCGCATATGCGTCACCAGCCGACCAGAGATAGATATCAAGAATGTCCTCGATCCTTTAACTTTCCGCTCTGTTTCCCTGCATGACGAGGGCGGACAAAAGAGAGACATTGAGGACTACATCAAGTCGGTCATCTACACGCATCCGAAGAGCAGAAGGTGGAGAGCGGAGGACAAGCGACTGGTGATCGACGTCCTCACAAAAAAGGCCAATGGCATGTAAGGTCTCAGTACAAAGTTCTTGATGACTCTCACTCATTTTTGTGACGTAGGTTCCGTTGGGTAGATTGTCAGTTGGCCTACATCTGCGGCTGCATACCAGCTCGTATCCGGCGTGCACTGGCCGACTTGCCAGAGACGCTGGACGAGACATATCAGCGGGCCTTGGGAGAGATCAATAAGGCCGAGTGGGAAGTCGCCCATCGACTATTTCAGTTCCTTGCGGTAGCCTCCCGCCCACTTCGCGTCGAGGAACTCGCCGAATTGCTCGCATTCGATTTCGAAGCAGGACCAATTCCGAAATTTCATGAGAATTGGCGCCTGGAGGACCCAGTAGATGCGGTTTTATCTGCATGCTCCAGTTTACTTGCCGTCGTCGACGTTAAAGGCTCCCCCGTTGTACAATTCTCTCACTTTTCGGTGAAAGAATTCTTGACATCCGCCCGTCTGGCTGAAGGAAACGTCATTATTCTCCGCCGTTACCATATTTCGATGACAGCTGCTCATACACTCGCGGCACAAGCATGTTTGGGCATTCTGCTACACCTGGACAATGATGTCGTAACCCGCGACAGTCTGGAAGACTATCCTCTCGCTGAATACGCCGCGGAGCACTGGGTTGACCATGCCCGCTTCGAGGACGTGTCACGAAATGTGGGGGATGGAATGAAACAACTGTTCGACCCGAGCAAACCTCATCTTTCGGTCTCTCTCTGGATACACAACCCAATATTTCCACAGAATGAACGAGCCAAAAGGCCGTTGCCACCTCCCGGATCCCCTTTGCATTATGCTGCTTTCTGGGGAATACATTCCATCTTACGTTTCCTCGTCATCGAGCTCTCACAGGATGTGCACTCTCGAATCCTGACCGACAATGCGACTCCATTGCATTTGGCTTCGGAATATGGACACATAGAAGTCGCTCGCTTCCTTCTCGAGCGTGGCGCAGATATGACAGCCCAGAACAAGGGCCGGGAGACTCCATTACATGTGGCGTCGCGAGAAGGACAAGTGGAAGTCGCTCGCATGCTTCTCGAGCATGGCGCGGATCTGACAGCCCAGAACGAGGATTGGGAAGTTCCATTACACGTGGCGTCGCGAGACGGACAAGTGGAAGTTGCTCGCATGCTTCTCGAGCATGGTGCAGCTTTGACAGCCCAGAACAAGGACTGGGAGAGTCCATTACATGTGGCTTCGCGGGACGGACAAGTGGAAGTCGCTCGCATGCTTATCGAGTACGGCGCAGATTTGACAGCCCAGAACGAGGATTGGGAAGTTCCATTACACGTGGCGTCACGAGACGGACAAGTGGAAGTCATTCGCATGCTTCTCAAGCATGGCGCAGATTTGACAGCCCAGAACGAGGATGGGGAGACACCGTTACACCTGACGTTGCGAGAGGGACATGTGGAAGTTGCCCGCTTCCTTCTCGAGCACGGCGCGGATGTGACAACCCAGAACAAGGACGGGTGGACTCCATTACATCTGGTGTCACGAGACGGACAAGTGGAAGTCACTCGCATGCTTCTTGAGCATGGCGCAGATCCGAAAGCCCAAACTAAGGATGGAGAGACGTCATTGCATGTCGCGTTGCGAGACGAACATGTGCAAGTCGTTCGCATGCTTCTCGAGTATGGCGCGGATCCGTCAGCCCAGAACAAGGATGGGGAGACACCATTACACCTGGCGTTACGAGAGGGACATGTGGAAGTTGCTCGCTTCCTTCTCGAGCGCGGCGCGGATGTGACAGCCCAGAAGAAGGACGGGTGGACTCCATTACATCTGGCGTCGCGAGACGGACAAGTGGAAATTGCTTGCATGCTTATCGAGCACGGCGCGCACGTGTCAGCCCAGGAGGAGGATGGGTGGACTCCACTACATCTGGCATCATTTAACAGCCAAGTGGAAGTTGTTCGCTTGCTTATCGAGCACGGAGCAGATCTGACAGCCAAGAATAATAACAAGGAGACTCCATTACACCTGGTGGCGACTCCAGATAGGGATGAAGAGTCGCCACAGCAATGTGTGGAAGTCGCGCGCATACTCCTTGAGCACTGTGCAGATGTGACAGGGACAAATATGGATCGACTCCATTTGATCTGGGGTTGCGGGACCAGAGGCCTGCAGAAGGTTTATGCGTCCTTATCGAATATGATGCCGATCCTGGCGCGCGCATGAGAATTGGAACCCATTCCGAGAAGTACGAACAAGGGACACCGTCATCTTATGTAGTTCTGCCAAATCATGGAGCCGGGCAGAAAACCTTACGGAAGAGTATTTGCACTGATAGATACCTCCGTCTTGTATATTTGTTACACCTATTTGCATAAAGTATGGCAGTGATCGGAAAAAATGATTGAATAAAGAGATAATTGTCTTAGTGAAAATTTGATACATGATAAGCCTACTAAGTCGGCTCTGACACCCACACGCTTACACCCATGGCTCCCCACTGTCATACATTCGCCAACACAACTGCCTGCCTCATCGTGCTCGAGCACCCCTGCAGGACAACAACAACCGGTGGTGCCACAGCCATACTTTACTCTCACATTAGACGAGAATCCCTTGGCGGAGTTCATGGAACTCCCAGAAGACATGGTCTACGCATATACCCAGGTCCACCACGCACGCCACTCCATCACCTCGGAAACCTTGGATTCAAACTCTTCACACGTCGACAGTTGCAGCACGATGAATTTGTTACTTTGTATAACAACATAATGTGCAGTATCTAGAAGTAACCTGCGTGAATAAAATAACCACAAGAGTTTGATAGCAGCGACCCTCACATCGCGACTGCACGTTGTGATGAAGGGGTAGGCAAACTTATGTAATACAACAAACGGAAATTTCACTAAGACAATTATCTTTCCATTCGATCAATTTTTTCGATCACTGCCATACTCAACGCAAAGAGCTGTAATAAGCGACTTGACAGGAAACAATGTGTGTCTAAAATATTAGGACTGACCAGCGACTCAGATTGCGGGAACTATCTCTGTTCAAGCATTATGTCTATCGTTATTACCAGCCGCTCCCCATAGTACCTATTACACATGTTTCTTCTCCGTATTTCATCCTCATCAACCCTTCTCAATCTCGGAGGCTGCTTGGTCAGACGATTCGACCCAGTCATTGACTGACGAGAACGAGAAACAAGGCGAACACAGCCACGAGCAATGGAGGTACCGCATGGGGCCATGTGGTAGGCCCACAAACTGCGGGAAACTGGCCAAGTCCTTGAATTAGTCGTGATCTGATCAGACTGATCTTTTCAGTCCTCAGGGTTATTGGTCTGTAATCGTATTCTGGGAGGTCATATTGATTCGTTCGATATAACGGGCATATAATATTACCGCTGTAGGCCAGTAGGCCCACTGGCCCACTAGTACGGTTGTACGGTTGTCGTTATCCTTTCGCATCGTTTGCGGCATTTATGCCGCTAAAATTGATTCATCCAGTCTTGCAGAGAAACAAAGGACACCAACATACTCTCCTCGAATTTGTTTCGAAGGAATCGTATTCACTATCGTGAGACGGTCGCTTTTGGTAAGTGAATGGAAAACATGTCGCTAGCCTGAGTTTATGCTACAGTAGTCGTCGGGAGGTACATAATTTCCCGATGGTGCTTTATTAACAAAATTAATAAGATAACATAATTTATTAATACAAATATAAATTCAATCACTGGGTCCAATAGTTGAATCACCTTCGACACCACTCTCCGGCAAAGGAAGATGCAATGGTGTCAAGTCATAACATCACTGTGCGTGAGATTTAAATCTGATCGAGTAATAACCCGACGACGAGGTTATAACCTTCCCACGACGCAAGACGCAATGAAGTCCAGGCATAACTATCCCGGTGATTCGCCTTTGCGCGTGATCGCGTAATAACCGCGACGGAACATGAAGTGGTGCCGAGCCACTGTTCTGGTGTTTCGGGTCTGCGCTGTGATCGAGTAATAACCGGACGATCTGGTCATGACCCTCCCGCGATGCAATATGATGTGGAGCCGAGCCATGAATGTTCTGGCGTTTCGGGTCTGCGCCGTGATCGAGTAATAACCGGACGGTGTCATTGCGACCCTCTAGCGACGCAACATGCAGTGAAGTCCAGCGTTGACTGTCTGAGTGATTTGCATTTGCGCCACGATCGAGCAATAGCACGACAATACAATCGTGTCCCTGCCACGATGCAAGATGCAGCGGAATCCAGCCATCACTGTCTGAAGGATTAACGTTTACACCGTGATCGAGTAATAACCGGACGATGTGGTCATGACCCTGCTGCGACGCATGATGCAGTGGAGTCCGGCCAAGATTGTTTGGGTAATTCGCGTCTGCGCCACGGTCGAGTAATGACCCGACAACAACGCCGTATCCTTGCCACGATGCAAAATGTAGTGCGGTCCATCCACCACCGTTTGAGGAATTCACGTCTACACCGTGATCGAGTAATAAACTGATGATGTGGTTGCGACCCTCCCGTGATGCAAGATGCAGTAAAGTCCCGCCATCAGTGTCCGGGAGAATGACATCTGCACCGTGATCGAGTAATAAACCGACAATTTGGTCGTAACCCTCTCGATATGCAACGTGAAGTGGTGTCCTGCCGTGCATATCCGAGTGATTCGCATCTGCGTGGCGCTCCAGTAGTAACATTGCGGCATCCTGTCTCCCGTATTTTGACGCCAAATAGAGTGGAGTCTCCCGGCTGTCTCCCTCGGCGTTCAGATCTGCATCGAGATCGATTAGAGATGACATGACGTCAATGTATCCGTGATAGGATGCTTTGTGCAGTGGGACCCAATTCCGGGAGTCCCGGGACTCTATGTCAGCACGACGCTCCAGCAGAAGCATCGCAACACTCGGATGTCCCTTGTCCAAAGCTGCATGCAGCGGAGTCTGGTGCAATCCGCCCCGAGCATTGACATCTTGTCGACGCGCATCAATGAGATGTTTCGCAATGTCATGAAAACCACAAAGTGCAGCGTAATAGAGAGGGGCTGGATATGTCTGCGAATGGTGAAGAGAGGACATGAAAGAGGGGGTTGGGTCGTCGATATTGTACAGACGGAGCCAGGCCACGAAGTGGGGCTTGTTCTTGTCAAAGATACATTCCATCTCATGTTTGAGATCTGATGATGCGCTGCCGACCTGGGCATGGTCAACCCAGTACTCAGCTGCATACGAAGCCAGTGGGAAGTCTTGAATCTTGTCCCTGTCGATGTGATCGTCCAGATGAAGGAGTATACTCAGGCACGCTCTTGCAAAAAGAGTATGCGCTGGCGGTAGGGGAACATGAAAGTGGGAGACGTGTTCCGAATTTGAGATGCGAGGCGAGGTCAAGTACTCTCTCACAGAGAAGTGAGAGAACTGCACAATTTTTTGACCACGGTTGTTGACGACGGCGACCAAAGTGGAACAGGCTGATAGTATGAATTCTTCTGCTTCTGGGGGCGGAAATCAGGATTGTAAACGGAGATCGTGTCCTTATTGGATTCGAAGGCAAAAAGCTCGGCAAGCTCCTCGACAAGAAGTGGGCGTTTGGATACGACAAGGCACTGAAATAGACGGTAGGCATGGTCCCGCTTCTGCTTGTCGATCATCCGCAAGGTCTGTTCGTATGTTCCGTCTAAGGTCTCCGGCAAATCTTTCAAAGCAGGTCCGACACTAGAAGGAAAACATCTACGCAAAGTTTCAATCTGGCAGAAGATCCAGCGGAACCTTCGCAGTGTTGTAAGCTATTCAATATGGAGGTAAACACGGCAGTCATGGCTTACATCCCACGAGCTCCCCTCAAGAGGGTGTCCTTGGCCAATTGCTTGTCTTCATCTTTCCACCGCTGTATTTTCAGGTCTGAGGAAAAAATGAACTTGATATAGTCGGAAATATCTTGATTTTGCCCAACTTGCTCGTGAAGTGACACGTTGTGACCTGCCAAATCCTCCATGGCATTTCGAATGTCTACTTCAGGACGGCTCGTGAAACAGAAATGTACGCGAGGGAGACGTAAGACGACAAGCTCTCGCAAAATCGCGAGGACTTGTTCCCGTGGCGCAGGGCATCCGGGGAATTCGGGCATTCATCGAGCGCGTCCACAACGATGTATAGTTCGCCTTGCCCTGGAATATCGAGCATATCCTTGAGACATTCCATGAGCACTTCCTTGCTGGGCTGCCGGGTTGCCATTACCGTGGGTCGAATAGCGAGAGGAGAGAATTTCAGAATAATTATCGGATTCGCGACAGAGTTGGATGACGAGAGAAGACAGAAGGCTACGCGCATCCTGCTTGGTAATATCCCGGAAATCAAAGTAAAAAAAGGCAAGGGTGGCTAATCCAGTCTGACACATGTCCTGGATGTCTTGAATGACTGATGAACTGGTCAAAGTCAGTGTCGACATGGAAGAATGAATCTTGTGATGACACTTACCAAAGGACACTTTTTCCGGATCCAGCTAACCATATAGGAGAAAATCAGCACTGGCAAAAGATAGGAAGGAGATATGCGAACGCAGGCCATGGATCCACATAACCGAACTCTCCGATTTCCATTTTTTGAAAATATCGCCTTGGGTAAACCACGTGGCCGTACCGCGATGATGCGCTTCGCGAGCAATATTCTGATTTACCCACGGATCTGTGGCAGACAACCAACCGCAAAACTCCTTTTGCAATTTGTCACCTACGAAGTAGTTTTAGCCTCTGCGCCCAGAAATGGTAATATCGGGGATTACGAACGTTCCATCTTGTTCACTTTAACTGCTATCCCCTGCAGTAAGACTAGAGGACCAAGTTATAAAGTGTTATTTGAAACGCCAGTCAGATGGACATACCGAGGCTCTGTCGCATATCCTCTATCGACGCCTTGCCATCTGCCAGATTGGTCCTTCGCACCATGGATGTACTCATACGTACTTAAGATGCGTACCTTCCATTACCACTTGCATCTTATTGACCAGGCGGCAGACAACGTCGTAAGTCTGTGCAACAGTCATCTTGGACTCCCGGCCGGTGAGCCGATCGAGCCGATCGAGCACGGATTCAATCTCCTTCTCTCCCAAAAGTCTATTTGCGTATTTCTCTGCCGCAAGGTAAGCGGTGACTATTGTTAGCAAGTGCAAACATACTGAATCGTCCCTGTTTCATTTCTTTGTCGCAAGAGCAAGGACAGTGATTAGTTCGGCCATTATCTTGGTGACTATCTCGGTCATGCGGGAGCCTGAGGCGGGCGGAAATTTCGGCATAAATGTTGAGCCGGATTAAGGAAGTCCTTGATGCACTCGAAAATATCGACCAGGGAATCGTTAACTTTTGTCTCACGCTCTTGGCCGTCTAACAGTTCCAAATGTGATGGGGAGTTTGGGCGGGAGATAAGGAGGGAGAAACGCACGGATAGAAGGTATTGGATAGCGGAGAAGACTACCTTTGCGTGTGGAAACAACTTGGGATAGATTGTCAGTGGCAAGGAATGATGATAAATAATAAGGGATTCACATTGCTAACGTGGTCGCTACGGACTTTGTTGGTAGAGATGGTATGCAATACCTTGACGATAGGTTTTGAGCCACTTAGACAATTTGGTATCGCCCTTCCTGAATTCGTCAAACTCTCTGGCTTGTTCTTGGAACTGTCAATGATGGCATCGGGGCTGTCACAACTATCGAGCTTGGAAGCTAGCGGTGGTCCAAGTCTCGTAGATCTTTCCCAGTTTCTTGGTGTAGTCCTTCAGGGCAGCATCGAAATAAGCCTGGAAGTTAGACGTAGTGGAAGTTGTATTAGAATTCTGAGGACATGGGACAATGGAGGAGATATCGGACGTGGAGAGTAGAACTTGAAGGTAGGGAGATGCGTAAACGTTGCGCGGCCTCGTGCCGGCTGATAAACTGATAAGCAGACGCCCGTGATGTCCCCTTTCCATTCACTGCGAAAGTATAATTATAATTATCAAAATAAAGCACTGTACCTATCGAAATAGAGAGTGTTGGGCAGAGTTCGAATGCTTGTCCTTCTCCTTCTCTGCTCCATAGCGCTGCCAGTGGAGCCAGCATTCGAATCGGAAGTCCAAAATTGAGAGGGGAACGTCTCCGCTCTCTACGGAGAAAATACTGAGCAGCGACTCGACTCCCTCTTCGCCACTCCCATCAGCTGAACCCACAACACGTGGGTTATTGCTAGTGCTCTATATTGGACTCGAACAAGATGGCTAGGAGGTAGAGGGCCACGATCGATTAGCAGCAAGACGTGGCGGTGACAGTCCTGTTACTTGATGACGCCGGGCAAAGTCCTAGATTCAAGACCCCAGCTTTTGTCTTCGCCGGTCTCGCATGAAATCATAATCGTATATCCATGCCATATACATATCCAAAATACAGCACGCAAGAAACTACTGTACTCATACAAGGATGAACCTCCAAAGTCGAAGGAAACATCGACGTCACTGTCGTACCCACAGTCCAATACTTCTTTGTACGCCATAGGAGTCTCAAGACACATAAGTTTCCGTACCTTTCTCATAACGCGC